>ML806798.1:414525-443094 GCA_009831015.1 Picea engelmannii | reverse complement strand
GAGTGGAAATCCCATGACCCCACGCAGACCCTACGCTCTCTCCCAAATGCTGAATCGAGCAGGTACAAAGGATCTAAGAAAATCGGGCTTGAAGACAGGAATAATTGGGTTGATTGGCAAGCAAGCTCAGCCAAGTACCAAGATCTGGAACAGAAGCTGAAACACAGTGTTGTAACAGAGCTGGAACACAGTGATGAAATAGAGCTGAAACACAGATGATGAAACACAGATGCTGGAACACAAATGATGGAACACAGATGCTGGAACACAGTGCTGAAACAGAGCTGGAACAGAAGTTGAAACACAGTACTGTAACAGAGCTGGAACACAGTGCTGAAACAGAGCTGAAACACAGATGTTGAAACACAATTGCTGGAACACAGATGCTGGAACACAGATTCTGAAACATAGTGCTGAAACAGAGCTGGATCTTATGCTGAAACACAACGCTGTAATAGTGCTTTCATTCGCTGAAACACAGGGATGGAACAGTTGCTGAAACACAGTTGTTACATATGCTGATACACAATGCTGGAACATATGTTGAAACACAATGCTGGCAATTATGTTGAAACAGAGTTGGATCTTATGCTGAAACAGTGTTGCATCATATTTTGTATCTTGATCTGTAGGCCCGAAGAAACTCGGGGCAATTTGTAATTGAATTTGTGGCTTTGCCACCCCTCTAATATGAACTATAACCGTTTTCGTCAAAAAAAAAGAAGTCGATTGCTTGCATATCCATTTTTAAAGAATTAAGAGGATCAATCATAACAAGCACTATGGAAAGATTCCAATATTACCTTACATTCCATTGCAAAGAAATTACAAGAAGTTCAAACCCATAATTAAGAATTAGTTCAGATAAATCATAAGCTATCTTGCATATCCATATATAAGGATAATTAAGGAAGATCGAGATTTATTTAAACAATAAAATAGAGAACTCAATGTTGGATTATAAATCCAATTAAAAGAACTAAAGAAAAACCCAACAACAATGTAAGAACTCGAAGTCAACTTACTATTCCATTCAAGGTATTAAGGAAGATCAAATCTTATTTCAACCATATAAGAATGCAATTGCTTTCTTAAAAAATCATTTATGGAGTTTAGAGAAGACCAATCTTATGTTTAACAGTTAATAGATATTTAGATGCTAAATTACATCTCCAAATAAAGAAACAAAAGAAGGAGTTCCAGAATTTATTCCAACCCCTGATCTGGTGTGCATAACAATTCAATATTCAATCCATACCTTAATCCGACCCTCAATCCAAACCTTAATCCGACCCTCAATCCAACGCTTAAATTCTAATAATTTAAATTAATTTCAAGTGCAACATAACTATTTTATTAATTTTGTATAGCCTTAGAGGAAAGGGCAATAAATTAACACCAACACACAGGAAGTCAATTACGGTTGTGTTGACCAAAATTTGGTCACCTATATGTTCCCGCTCCTGGATTAATAAAAATAATAAACGATGTTTGAAAATGAATATTTTTGAACTATTATATGTTCATTGCATACCCCTCGATATCAGCTTCGCCATCCATTTCATGGAATCAAAATCGGAGTCTCCAAGACCAAGATACACATACTTATGTCCATAAGTCCAATGGATGTATTACAAGAAGAAATATGAAAAATGCTCTAAGTGACATGCTCTCTCCTCTCCTTTCCTTTCACCTCTATTCATTCTCTCATTTTATATTTAGTCATTTTTTCCATTGTCTCACTACTTTCATAATCCCCTTACCATTTTCCACACTTAACCATTTTTTTATTTTCATCACTCTTCTCCATATGCTCCACTAGTATCTACACTTAGACGTTTTTGGGACTTTCCCTTCATATCCTCATTGGGTTCGTGGGTTGGCAGACTCATGCATTCCCTTATCTTCCCACACTCTCTCACTTTCCAACCGCTATATACATATTATACTCTCTACCTCCGATGCCTACATTTCCCCCCTTACCTCCCTTCTCATCCAAAACTTTAACACTTAGTCATATTTCAGTGATTTCCGGGTTGGCGGGTTTATGAAAAGTTCCATCTTCAAACTCTCTCTCGTCCATCCCCGCAGCCTACAAACTACCTTTCTAACTTCCGCTATCTAAAAATCCTCCTCCTTCCCCTCACTCACCTTTCTACCTAATCTCCTGTACTTAACCATTATTCCAAATTTTTCGCCATTTAAACCATGAACCAATAAGAACATTCAACATGGAAGCAGGGAACTGTGACACATGGCAACTCATGGAGGGAGACACGTGGAATATTCTTATTGAATCATTACACGTGGCAGCATACAAAAAGAGAGACACATGGCATGATATTATTGGGTCACTCATCATTGTTGACTGGGCATATTGGTGATTGACTGGGAATGCAAAATTATTATTATATTCAACAATTTTCCAAGGGCCAAATCCTCCAAGCTCCATAATTTCTTCTCTTCTCATGTTTCTTGCTAAGTATATCAAATACTTAGTACTATATATCATGAAGAATCTAATGTCCCAATGCATGTGGGATAGACTTTCAAACCAAAAAGTCGAATTTTATGAAGGGAAGCATGAAATTCATCCAAGGGCCCACATTTACCCATCAATTTTGATTGACGATCGCTGAGAGTTGATCTTGTAGAGACCATAACTTGAGCTCCGAGTGTCGGAATCGTGCAAATTTTATACCGTTGGAAAGTTATTTCGACGTAGAAGATGGATGTATAGGTTTTAAGTGCTTAAAGTTGACATATTTTTCTTATAAATTGAAATATCAGTCAACTGCATTTTTAATGGGCTTGCGTGACAACTCAACTTCACGAGCTCATATCTTGAGATCCGGGCAACGGATTTGCACAAAATTTATATAATTGGAAATATAATATAATGAAGATAACATCAGAAGTGATTTCCATGGTTAAAAATTTGTTTGTCATTCCCATAAAATTAAAACACAGTCCTCCTATTTTTAAATGGGAATTAATTGAATTGTGAAAATAAAAGTTTATTTAAAAACTTTTATTAAAAATGGAAAGGGACCCATTTTAGATATGTACATATTGATGATTCAATTTCATTAATGAGGAATTAAAGAGGCACTAATTAAATGGAATTTTTCAAGAAGAAACTTGTACGAGAATTTCAAGAGAGGAAGAAAACCCTAACTACTCAGGTAGTTAGAAAATCTCTCCTTAAAAAGAGAAGAGAGGCTTCATCCAAAGCCAATATTGAGTATTTTCAGAGGGGCAGGGCAGAAGATTAGAGGAAGAAGAAGGTACAACCATAGATACACAATCAAGCTTCTGATCAAAAGAAATAAATCTCCATCTTCTCCATTTTTTTAATATATATTCTTCTACACCACTTTTCATAGTTTTATGCTCGAATCTCAGAGTTGGGCACAAGGCTGAGTTGTTGAGTGTTCTTCTTATATTCTTCTAAGATATTTTCTTATATAATCATGGATTATTTGCAACCACCTATATGACTGCCAAATATTTTGTAATGAAGAACATCTTTCATAAATAAAACTCCACAAAGAATTGTTTCGAGGTTGATCTTGATTGTGCTTTGTAACCATGTTTTCAGAATATAAAGTATTTGAGGTTGACCTATCAAATTCTCTTTTGATCTTGATTGCAGTACTCTGTTAAAATCATTTGAGATGATCAATTAATTCTCTCCTATGAAGAAGATAAGGATGTATTTATATATTGTTAAGAAGAGTGTCTGTGATGTTGATCACAATTTAATTATGATGTTGAAGCCCTCCTTCAATCTTTTCTTTTGTTGCACATAAATATTGTACTCAGGTTATTGAAGAACCATTTTATTTCGTAATATCAAGCAATAAAGATTTAGGGTTTGTTTCCTAGCACTCTTCTAATCCAAGATATCATAGATATATCTTTTAGTCCAAGAGGAGTACCACCTCTCTAAAAATGAAGAGGGACTAATGTCCTCGTGAGGTTGTCGTTTCAGTCCTGACGGATTCAAGCGTCAACATTTTTGGCGACTCCACTAGGGAGAGATTTATTTTCAAGATATTTGAAGAACAAGAAATCTCCATGGTTCAAAGTTTCGAGAAGAAGATTCAAGAAAATGGTTGCTTATTTTAAGCATGGCTCACATGTTTTGTAATTTCAAAAAGAAACGAGAAACACCAAAGATTTGGGACAGTGAACTCCCTGACAACTCCATTGAAAAAATTCAAAATGAAGGGTTTCATTCATGTCATAATGCTTCTTTATATTCTTCATCAGGCCCATCAATGTATTTGAAATATTTGACAAAAGGGATAAATACTCAAAGAAGGAGGCGATTTCATAATACCCCTTTTAAATCTACCAGAAATAGACTTTCAAATGCCCAATATTCTTGTTGAAATTTTTTCTACATTCTTTGGGGATGCTTCAGAAGATGCAAAGCAACACTTGATTAATTTTAAGGGTACATGTTATGATTTCAACCTCATTGAAGACAATGTTACATGTATATTATTCCTACAAACTCTACGAGAGGATGCTCTTGAATGGTATAGTTCATTAATGCCTAACTCTATTACTAGTTGGGATGTGTTAGAAGTTTCATTTGCAGAAAAGTTCATCCCAAAAGTTCATTCATATGCTTTTGTTGATGTTTTAAATGTTGTTGCCCACCCATCCTCTCCCATGTGGAAGAAAGATAGCGAAATGACCAATTTTAAAGAACAACCTAATCAAAGAGTGGATGAAATTTTCAAGTCAAGTCATGTTGTTGAAGATGAAGATGAAAATTCCAAATTTCAAGAAGAAAATTGCAGCCTCCTATATACTCCATATGAAGATATTTCAAGCAACAAATTTGAAAATGAAATTGAGGAGCCTCCACCAAATACACAAGAAGATTCCAGCCTTGTGATAAATGATGAAACGTCACAAGAGAACTTGCAGCAAGAACAATTGATGGAAGATACGAATCTTGAAAAGAATGATGAACAAGATCACCTTTACAAGAAAGAAGAATATTTTCAAGAGATTTTTGTTGAATCAAGAACCATGGGAGTGATTGTAAATAAAGAAAATGATGAATGCATTCTTATGTCGAAAACTCCTCAACCAAGAATTGATTTTATTGAATTGTGGTTCCAGAGCATTGTTGGCCAAACAAAGCATTCAAATCTTTACCATACTTGGTATAATATTTCCCCAGTACATATTGAGAGTGCCCCTGATTCATTGGTACAAGTCCCAAAATATCTCAGAATTTTGGAGTTCATTCCACAAATCAAATCAATGCTCGAATGGATCCATTGGAAATCTGCCTACACCTAAGGTGCCCCTTTTTTTCAAGTAAGTTAGGGTAGGTAGATCATGTGTGTATATACTTTGTTTCTTCGGTTCAGTTTTGCATAATAAGGCAGTATTTGTATTGAATTTTGAATATGACTCCATAGCCCAATGGAGAAGGTAGTTGGTCTTAAGATTATGGTGTTCTCAGCAATCCATAGGGGGTCACTATCCCGCAATTGGGGCCAGTTGTTGACCAAAATTTGGTCACCTATATGTTCCAGCTCCTGGAATAATAATAATAAAATGATATTGGAATATGAATATTTTTGAACTATTATATGTTCATTGCATAGCCCTTGGTATCAACTTCGCCATCCATTTCACGGAATCAAAATCAGAGTCTCCATGACCAAGATATGCATGTTTATGTCCATAATTCCAATGGATGTATTACAAGAAGAAATATGAAAAATGTTCTAAGTGACATGCTCTATCCTCTCCTTTCCCTTCACCTCTATTCATTCTCTCATTTTATACTTAGTCATTTTTCCCATTGTCTCACTACTTTCATATTCCCCTTACCATTTTCCACACTTAATCATTTTTTTCTTTTCACCACTCTTCTCCATATGCTCCACTAGTCTTTACACTTAGACGTTTTTAGGACTCCCCCTTCATCTCTTCATCGGGTTCACGGGTTGGCAGACTCATACATTCCCTTATCTTCCCACACATTCTCACTTTCCAACCCACTATATACATATTACACTCTCTACCTCCAATGCCTACATTTCCCCCCTTACCTCCCTTCTCATTCAAAAATTTAACACTTAGTCTTATTTCAGTGATTCCCGGGTTGGTGGGTTTATGAAAATCTTCATCTTCAAACTCTCTCTTGTCCGTCCCCATAGCCTACAAACTACCCTTATAACTTTTGCTATCTACAAATACTCCCCCTTCCTCCCACTCACCTTTCTACCCACTCTCCTATACTTAACCATTATTCCAAAAAAAATCGCCATTAAAACCATGAACCAATAAGAACATTCAACATGGAAGCATGGAATTGTGACACATGGCAACTCGTGGAGAGAGACACGTGGAATATTCTTATTGAATCATTACACGTGGAAGAATACAAAAAGAGAGACACATGGCGTGATCTTATTGGGTGACTCATCATTGTCGACTGGGCATATTGGTGGTTGACTAGGCATGCAAAATTATTATTATATTCAACAATTTTCCAAGGGCCAAATCCTCCAAGCTCCATAATTTCTTCTCTTCTCATGTTTCTTGCTAAGTATATCAAATAATTAATATTATATGTCATCAAGAATATAATGTCCCAATGCATGTGATATAGACTTTCAAACCAAAAAGTCGAATTTTATGAAGGGAAGCACGAAATTCATCCATGGGCCCACATTTTCCCATCAATTTTGATCGACGGTGGCTGAGCGTTGATCTTGCAGAGGCCATAACTTGAGATTCGAGTGTCGGACTCGTGAAAATTTTATACCGTTGGAAAGGTATTTAGATGTAGAATATGTTGGTATAGTTTTTAAGTGCTGAAAGTTGACATATTTTTCTCAGAAATTAAAATATCAGTCAGTTGCATTTTTAATGGGCATGCGTGACAACTCAACTTCACGAGCTCATATCTTGAGATCCGGGCGACGGATTTGTGCAAAATTTATTTAATTGGAAATATAATATAATGAAGATCACATCATAAGTGATTTCCATGGTTAAAAATTTGATTTTCATTCCCATAAAATTAAAACACGGTCCTCCTATTTTTAAATGGGAATTAATTAAATTGTGAAAATAAAAGTTTATTTAAAAACTTTTATTAAAAAGGAAAAGGAACCCATTTTAGATATGTACATATTGATGATAAAATTTCATTAATAAGGAATTAAAGAGGTAGTAATTAAATGGAATGTTTCAAGAAGAAACTTGTACGGTAATTTCAAGAGAGGAAGAAAACCCTAACTACTCAGGTAGTTAGAAAATCTCTCCTTAAAAGGAGAAGAGAGGCTTCATCCAAAGCCAATATTGAGTATTGTCATAGGGGCAGGGAAGAAGATTAGAGGAAAAATAAGGTATTGCCATGGATACACAATCAAGCTTCTGATCAAAAGAAAGAGATCTCCATATTCTCCATTATATATATATATATATATATATATATATTCTTCTACACCACTTCTCATAGTTTTATGCTAGAATCTCAGAGTTGGGCACATGGCTGAATTACTTCGGGGTTGATCTCGACTGTGCTTTGTAACCATGTTTTCATAATATAAAGTATTTTAGGTTGACCTATCAAATTTTGTTTTGATCTTGATTGCAGTACTCTGTTAAAATTATTTGAGATGATCAAATCATTCTCTCCTAGGAAGAAGATATGGATGTATTTATATATTGTTAAGAAGATTGTGTGTGATGTTGTTCACAATTTAATTATGATGTTGAAGCCTTCCTTAAATATTTTATTTTGTTGCACATAAAAATTGTACTCATGTTATTGAAGAAACATTTCATTTTGTAATATCAAGCAATAAATATTTAGGGTTTTCTTCCTAGCACTCTCCTAATCCAAGATATCACAGATATATCTTTTAATCCAATAGGAGTACCATCTCTCTAAAAATGAAGGGGGACTAATGTCCTCGTGAGGTTGTTGTTTCAGTCCTGACGGATTCAAGCGTCAACATATTGTAAACCCCAAATTTATTCCATGAATTACAATACTATCAAATGTAAAATTCAGACTATAAAACAAACAGAACAACAATCACTCAATTAAATTATGAGATTTCTTTCTAAAAGACAACAAAGGAAAAACCACAATTACAGAGTTGCAATTCTTGACAAAAATAACTAAAGAAAAAAATTCAGGAACTTCTACAGTGAACCAATAGAATACCCAATCTAAATTTCTAAAATTTAAGACATCGAAATAGTAATCGAACACTCAAAGGTAAATTTTTGGGTTATTCAAAAGGTGGGGCAGCAGTCACACAGAGTTACAAAATTCCAAATCACGGAAAAATTAAAGCATGGAATTCAATTCGGATTCAGATTTATACAAAACAAAGGGAATTCACTCAACATTAACTCACAGACTTGCATTTAATAAGTAAATCCTCCTATCGTTTTTCCATTGAAATCAGAAATCATATTTAGAGTTGTACAGGATTTTTCTTTTCTCAAATGTCAATCAAAAATCAAGAACAAGTGTCAAGAAATAAAACTACATCGTCACCAATTCGAAACAATGAAATGCAGAAGGAAAATAGCCTCAATCTAGCCATTAAATCGGTGCACAGCCTAATTTGGCACTCCATCCAGCCCCTGTTCTGGCCCTTGATCTAGCCCTTGATACAGAACTAATTTATGATAAAATCGAAATAAAAATTACAGGCATCAAAATAAGATTTTGAAAATGATATGAGTTGCAACTGATAATGACAGAGGTTCAAGGCACAAGAGGAGATCGTTCAAGATGATCAAGGCTAAAAAAAAGACCCAAGAATTAAAAATGGATTGAATCAAATGAAATAAAACCACAAAATTCATGTATTAGCAAAAACGATTTTTAAAGATATCAACAAATCCAAAATGCAAATTCTACAACATATCCAACGGACATCAGTTCCAGCGTTGGCAATGTTAGTTACAAAATAATTTAGGGATTACAAAATAAGTAGAGACCATTACAATAAATCCCAGCAAGCATTTTAAATTGAAATGATTAGACAAATCTGAGTTTTCTTGTACATGCAATGATCCTTACAATGTCCTCACAAATTTCTCAATTCGGAATTTCAGAAGGTTGACGTATTCCCATAATCTTCCTAAATTCGAATATGGAATTAAGGCAACGATCACACTGAATGTAAATTCGGGTTTGTGTATTTATGTGGCAAAACCACACAGATTTAATTTGTAGCCAAATCTAAATTCTGAACCACAATAAATTCCAATTCATAATAAATAAGTATTACACAGTAATTTACGAAGAACTACCAATTTGTTTGATGGTTGGTTGACCACGAAATTATAATTTAAAATGATATGTGGCCGAAGACAATGGCCAAGAAGAATATGTGTTCTGTATATATATAAATACCAACTAGCATCCATTGATATTTTCTAACAATCTCTATTTCTAATTCATCTAGCAGCGAATAAGTGAAATAAATAAAAAATGGATTAGCAAAAGAAAAGAGAGCTACACAAATTTTCTAATACTTAGTTGACAATTTGAAATGCCATCAAATTCCAGAATTTAATTTGTTTGATTACACAATCCATCAATAACCTTGCTAATTCGATATCATATTTACAACACAGTTTCAACCATTTATTAACTATATATATACAAATTTAACTTAATACAATTTCAAAATTCAATTAAGAATACCGTAACCAAAGATGACGAAGTCGAAGATGTTATTTAGCAAAGGCGCTCCTTCATATCTCACACTTGCTAATCGTTGAGACTTCGTCGATACCTCCCAGCCAATGCTAGGGGCACTCTTCTTCCCCCTTATCCCCCCGAGCCGCAAAGGGGTCACGCACACAAAACCAAAAACACTCTAGCTCCAAGATTGCCTCACAAGGTAAAGCCACCACTCTATATCAAGCTTGGTATCCCAACTCTCACAAGTAAAAATAGTCAAAATGATTTTGTCAGCATAACTTTACCCATAACCAATGTGATCCTTTCCCCATCTAGACCATTTTCTTTATAGAAAATTCCTTACTGACACCTCCGCACATGCACAATCAATTTTATTTTAAATAAATTAGGATTATTCCCCCTTACACTTGTCACCCTCTCCCCAAGCTGCATAAGTAATTGTGTATTTTATTTTAATTAAAAGTCAATTTCCCTCACATTTCCCAAATGCACTCTTTAATCTCTCCTAGTTTTCTCTTTATTCCCCAGATTCTCATTTAATGGTCGTCTCCTTACTAAATCCGAGTTAGATTTAAAATAGGAGTCTTCTTCTAGTTAGACTAGTGGTAGCTAGACTCTAGATACCATTCTATGTGTAGACCTATTTTGTCATGCTTTATTCCTTTCTTATTTTAAAATTCCAATTTGGTATTTTCTTGCACACATGTGTATTAAATCAAATCTTTAGATTTATTTTATTTTTCTTAATTCTTAAATTAATTTACCTCATTCCTTTTTAATTTAGTTAATAATTTTGTTTGGTCTCCTTACAAAAACTTAGACCTAGGCTTAATTTTTTTTTAGTAGGCTTAGATTTTTATTTGGGATTTATAATCAATAAATTCATTCTTTAATTAATTATTTAAATGCGGCAAGGCCACAAGACTTTATTTACCGGACGTGCCCTTCAAAACGCAACTCTGTGCTTCAAGGGTGCCACTCACCTTTGAATGGTTTTGGTAGTTTTCCAACCCTTGGAGTCATCACTCCATTCGGGTGACCTTGTGAGAGACTAAGGGATTCTAAGGAATAAGGACTCCTCCTTATTGTGCGCCCCTTATAATTTTTGTGAGTGATTGTCTCCGTCTGCCCTCACGACATCGTGGACCTCTCAAACTAGGTAATCGTTAACCTACAATTTGAACCACAACGAGAGTGCTAGTAGGATTCGACAGGGATGTTTCCACACCTCTCCCTCAATATCTGGTTTTTTGTGCATGGATCATTTACTCCTTATGTGAGTCATATTAGCAAGCATTCGTCAGCCTGCATCCATCGATGAAACACTCTCAACGATCCATATACAAAATCATACTATAATCAATCATGTGTCACATATGCATAAAATGAAATACTCAAACCAAATACAATCCACTCCCTGACTCAATCTGGAGTCCAAGGAGGCGCATTGATGCCATCATCATCCACAATCTAGCACGTGTTCTGCACACTCATGTAAACTCATCAATAACATCTATCAATACATATATATCAATTGACAATAAATCACAACCCATCAACAACATCATAAAAATCCATAATCGAAACAAATAACCATGTACTATAATCAGATCACTTGCATGCAAGTGTCCTCAAAGAATAAGTCGATAACATGCGCTTGTAAGAGAGGGATGTTACATACACCCCCTCTTGGTTTAAAATTCGTCTCGAAGTTGGACAGTATATAAAATGCAGTAATAAAAGTATATGACAAGATATGTATGTATAATCTATCAAACAAGTAAGGAAATTGTTGACGCATATCATATGCGTCCTCCCAGGTAGCCGAGTGTGGACTATAATTGTCCCACTGGACCTTGAACTAATCGACTATTCGACGTCATAGCTATCGAATGCGATAGTCCAGAATGCAGATTGGCTCCACCATGAAAGAACCCTTGTCTGACACTTGCAAAGAACTCATGTCAATCACATGTGTAGGATCACTAACATAATGTCTCAAAAAAGATACATGAAAAACATCCTGCATACACCTCAAAGAATCAGTCAAGGCTAGTCGATAAGCCACGGGTCCTTTCTTTTCCACAACTTCGAAAGGTCCCACAAACCTAGGGGATAGTTTAGCACCCTTTCCAAACTTGATTGAAATCTTATGTGGTTTCACCTGCAAGAAAACTCGGTCGCCAACTTCATAACTACGGTCAATTCGATGTGCATCAACATAACTCTCCTACTGATCTTGGGCTTCTTTAATCCTCTGTCTTATCGATTTCATTTTTTCTTCCATTTCTTGGATCACTTCTTTTCCTACCATGATCCTATCCTCAAGTTGATCCCAACTCAATGACGTCCGACAGGGTCGCCCATAAAGAAAATCAAATGGTTCCATCCTAATCGTACTTTGATATTTGTTGTTGTATGCAAACTCTACCAGTGAAAAAAACTCTTCCCAATGTTTGTGTTGTTCCATTACATACATACGCAACATATATTCCAAAATTGGGCTCATTCTTTCTATCTGCCCATCTGTCTCAGGGTGATATGGTGTACTAAAGTTCAGTCGTGTTCCCAAATCCTCTTGGAAACTGGTCCAAAATCATCCTGTAAACATCGATCCTCTATCAGTTATGATCCTTTTTGGTACACCATGTAATCTCACAATATCGCTGACAAAAACTCTAGCTATGTCAGGCACCTGATACGCCGTACGTATAGGAATAAAAAGTGCACTCTTCATTAGAGTGTCAACTACGACAAAAATCGAGCCGTGTCTCCTTACCGTCAGTGGCAATCCAACTATAAAGTCCATTGAAATGACCTCCCATTTTGATTTTGGAATAACGTGTGGTTGTAATAATCTTGTCGGATGTCGCTGTTCAGCTTTCACTAGCTGACATTCTTGACATCTCGCCACGTAACTGACAATGTTTGATTTCATTCCCCTCCAAAAGAATAAAGGCTTAAGGTCTGCCCTTATCTTCGTGACTCCTGGATGAGCCATGTACAATGATCTATGAGCTTCGCTTAAGATCAAAATTTTTAATTCGTCATTAGGAGGTACATAAATCCTATTATTATACCTCATCAATCCATATGTCCAAAGTATAACCTTCAAACTTTGGTACCATCATGGTTTCTTGTCCAATATTTTTCTTAACCTCTTTATACCAGTCATCGTCGGTTTGTATAGTTAGAATTTTTTCTACAAGATTCGTCTTAAGAGGTATTACAGAGAAATCTGTGGTCTTTGACTCAACGCATATGTCACTCTGTTCACTGTACCTTTTATGTAAGAAATATTGAAGTCGTATTCACTAAGTAATTCTAACCAACGCCTATGTCATGCGTTCAAGTCACTCTGTGCAAATATGTGTTGCAATCCACAATGATTTGTCTTTAATTCAATTTTTTGTCCATTCGGATAGTGTCTCCAAACTCTCAAGGCATATATAATGTCCAATAACTCCAAATCATGTGTTGCATAGTTCTCCTCATGCTTTCTCAATTTCCTTGAAATGTCAACGATCACTCAACCGTCTTGCATTAAAACTCCACCTAAACCTTCCTTGGATGCATCCGTGCATACCAATAATTCCTTGTCCATGTCAGGGACTTCCAGTATCGGCGTTGTCGTCAACAACTCCTTGAGCTTTTGAAATGCTTCCACGCATTTATTGCTCCATATAAACTTCTTGTTTTTCTTCTGCAATTCCATGATCTGATTTGCTATCTTCGAAAAACCTTCGACGAACCGTCGGTAATATCCCGATAAACCCATAAAGTTGTGTACTTATTGTACATTTGTCAACACAGGACATTCCATAATAGCCTCCACCTTCACTGGATCCACATTGATACCTTCACTACATATGATATGCCCTAAGTAATGAATCTTCGATTGGTAAAGAGAACATTTCGACAGTTTCTTGTATAATTTGTTTTCTCGTAGACACTGTAGTACCAATCTTAAATGTATGTCATGTTCCTCCTTTGTCCGAGAATAAATTAGTATGTCATCAATAAATACTTGAACAAACTTGTCCAAGTATTCGCAGAACACCCCATTCATCAAGCTCATGAATACCCCCAGGGTGTTTTTCAGTATAAACGGTAGAACTGTAAACTCATAGTTCTGAATCTCATCTTAAATGCAGTTTTAGGAATATCTTCCTCATTAACTCGTAATTGGTGATATCCTAATCTCAAGTCAATATTTGAAAACGCAGTCGCTCCTTTCATCTGATGGAACAAATCATCTATTCTTGGCAACGGATATTGGTTCTTGATCATTTCTTTGTTCAATTGATAATAGTCAATACAAAGCCTCCATGATCCATCCTTATTTCTCATGAAAATAAAAGGTGCACCCCAAGGTGACACACTTGCTCATATGAGTCCCAATTCCAACAACTCCTTCAATTTCATTTTCAACTCTTGTAACTCAAGCGTTGACATCCGATAAGGCGTTCTTGCTATCGGTTCAGTTCCAAGTTTCAAGTCAATTGTAAACTCCAACTCTCTTTCGGGAAGCAACCCTGGTAACTCTTCTGGAAACACATCTGCAAATTCTTGTACTGCAGGAAGGTTTTCTAATCATTTTGCTTTGCCCTTCTTGTTTAGCACTAAGATTGCATAAAGCTTGCATCCCTTGCGCATGTTCTTTTGTAGATATAGGGAAGAAATGAACATCAAGGACACTCCCTGGTTTATTCCTACAATCACCCTTCTTTGTCCCGCATCATCTATCAAACTTAATCATTTCATATTACAGTTGAGCATCGCATCATGTGATTCCAACCAGTCCATATCGATCATTATGTCATACGATCCTAAGATTGTGACATATAGGTTGGTCTTTGTTACAAAATCTCCCAAGTTAATGCTACAATATGTAACCCTTCCTCCAACCTTTTGTTTGGAAACCTAGGCCATTTCTATGTATCTAAACTCGTCATGCTCGACTGCCTTTACCTTAATTATTTTCAGCGTTTCACTAGAAATAAAGCTCTCTGTAGCACTAGTATTTATCAAAACACTAATAGTTTGGCCGACAATTGTACCTGACGTCTCGAGCACAGTGGATTGGTGCTCGGCCTGGAAGTTATTCATCGTTGCATGAATCCTGTGGGCCTTGCCCAAATCTCCAACTGTAGTGTGTCATGTTGATCCGGTCGCTCTGGCCTTATCAACCGGACAATTTCACTGGTAATGTGGCTCTCCACATGTCCAACATCCGGTCTTCAGTCCAGTACTCTTGGTCCCCAAAGTAGAAGTTGTTGGCCTACCAGCATGAGATCCTGGTATGTTCTATTGAACAAGCCTAAATTGTTGTTGTTGCGAGCGACGTTGTTGCTGATGTGGTGGTCCTATGTAGGGGGTCCTCTGCTAAGGAGACGGTCTTCGCGGTGTCATGAACATGGGTCCTCTAGATGTATCTTGATATCCTGATGTTTGTCTGGTTGGTGTCTGATGATGTTGCGGTCCCGATGTCATATGTCCAGTCAGTCTTGCAAGAGTCTTTCCCTGACCCCCATTGTTCAACTCTTCCTCGACTATGAGGGCCTTATGGACTACATCATGCAATGTCTGAGGCATTAGGATCCTCACCTTCACATGGATTTTGAAGTTAAGGTCGAACACAAACTTGTTGAACTTTAGCTTCTCCATGTTCATATGTGGAGCGTACCTAAGTAGCTCCATAAATCTAGCCTCATGCTCCGACACCGTATGACCACCCTGTCTTGAGGCATTGAACTCATTGAATTGGTGCTTAATGAATTCCTCTGACAAATACCTCTCCCGAAACCGCTCCTCAAACAGTTCCCATGACACATCTTCGATGACCATGTTTAGTTGAGTTAGGAGCGTCTTCCACCATAGAAGAGCACTCCCCTTCAGCTGAAATACCACCATGTGAAATTTCATGTTGGAGGTGTAGTCACGAAGTGAAAATCACATCACCATGTTCTCCAACCATGCCTTGGTGGCTGAGTCATCTATGGCACCCATGAACTCGGGAAAATTCACCTTCTTGAGTTCTCTGTGAATGATACCACTACCACCTGGAGTGCGTTGTGAACCCTCATTGGGTATAGACGCTCTGGCCTCATCTCTATCTAGTCGGTTAATCAAGGCCTCCGACATACTTTGAAAGGACCTCATGAAACCAACCACATATCCCACTGCAACCTGCTCCTGCCCAGTGACTTATTCTTCTCCTTGGGGGTTAGACCCCTCTGGCGTGGATGCTACTAGAGGTGTTGCACCTCTTCTCCTAGCACCACGTCATCTACCACCACAGTGTCCTCTAACCATGATTACCTACATGGAAAAATTTGAAATTTTAATTAGCGATAATGTTTAAGTCATAAGTTTAACACATGGGAAGGCGTAACGGTCCAAATTCACAGGGTTGAACCCGCTCTGATACCATATGTAATGTCCCCTCTGTTACGTCAACAATTAGTGATGTACAAAAGAGGTAAATAAAAAAAAAATTAACAAACGTTAGGATAAGAGAAATGCGTCACAACATAATTTAATAACCACAATAAATCTCATCATAATCAAACTGAAAGCAACATCACTATCATTCAACAACCATTTCACATGAAGATAACATAAAGAAACTACCTACCCAACCCATCTTGCACAGTTAGGACCTCCAAGACACATAAGCAACGCTCAAGTCCAGGATTCATCTGATTGATTTAGACCATTTAAGGTCTCAGGAATGGCGATTGTTATGAGGAACAAGGAAGTATCTATATCCCATTAATCCAAATAAACCTCAATCCACTAGATTTATCAACCATACTTAATCATCAATTCTTCATGTTGCAATGGAATAATCTACTTTTACTTAAACAATCTTCAAGCAGTATTCTAGTGCAAATGAGTAAAAGGGAAATACATAAAGAATGACAAGACCAAAAGAGCATACAATCTTAGTCTCATGTGGCTCAACTATGCATCTTCACATTAAGGAAATCTTCTAAAAATATATAAGGAATTTAAAATCTAAAATATCATAATCATTTATAAGAAACCACAAGAAGATCAACCTTCTTAAGTAATACATTAAATTTTAATGCTACTTTACATTATGCATCCATTTATAAAATAAAAATCAAGCATACAACAATTAGTAAGAAGTCAACTTTTGTGTCATCTCTGCAAATCTGATTCGGAATCAACAAACCATCTATTTATAAACTATCCTTTTACTAGACAGGTTTGGGGAAAGATTATTTTGATTTTAAAGTTTCAATCTATTTGGGATGGGATCTCTCTCCCAATTTGCTTTGAAAGTTGGGCTCAAAAAGAAAAAAAAATCATGCATCTTCCTTCCCTTATTTGTTGGGCTATATGGCTGGAAAGGAACAATATGATTTTCGAAAATGGGACCCCCTCTGTCAGTGCTATAGCTTATAGAGCTCTTGGTATTAACAATGCTTGGAATGCATCACATGTAAACAAACCTCTAAAACATCATTCGTTGAAGGTTCCTACTTTAGAAGGCACACATTTTGGTTGGTTTGATGGTGCAACGCACTCAGATGGCTCTCAGAGCGGAGCGGGTGGGGTGATCAAAACCACTCAAAATACTTTTTACAATTGGACTTTCAACTGTGGCCCAAGCACCAATACCAGGGTAGAACTATTGGGTGCCTGGGCCACTTTATTCCTGGCTTCCAGACTTCACATTGATGATCTACAGATCCTTGGAGACTCCAAAATAATCATCGATTGGTTGAAAAACAAGGGAGATCTCCAAGCAATGTCGCTCTTGGCTTGGAAGGATAGAACTAGATTGATACAGTCCTCTTTCAAAAAGCTCATTTACACCCACATTTACTGAGAGCATAACAAAGCTACAGATCAAATTTCAAGGACAACACTTAATAAAAAATTGGGAATCCTCACCTACAACTTATGGATATATGGCCATGAGGGACCCTCCCAATTTTTAAATATCTTTTAATTTTTGTTTTTGACACTCTTCTTCAGTGGGATTACTATTTATGAAATCTGGAAGTTCAACTTCTGTCATAGAAAATCATTTACTTCTTGCAAATTCCAGCTCTGTTTTGCCTTCCCATTGATTTTCTAGCAGCTCTCCGCACTACGATAGAGTAGTTTTTGTTCTTGTCAGCTGAAAGACCTAAATTGATGAAAGTCTTTTCTTTCACTCACTTTATACTTTCAAAAGATATCTCATAGCAGAGTTTTGTAATTTTCTGATCTGAAAACAAATTATATTAATATATAATTGAGAAATTTTCCATTTGGTAAAAAAAAAAGTCGACTGCTTGCATATCCATTTTTAAAGAAATAAGAGGATCAGTCACAACAAGCACTATGGAAAGATTCCAAGACTACCTTACATTCCATTGCAAAGAAACTATAAGAAGTTCAAACCCATAATTAAGAATCAGTTAAGATAAATAAGAAGATATCTTGCATATCCATAAATAATGATAATTAAGGAAGACCAAGCTTTATTTAAACAATAAAATAGAGAACTCAATGTTGATTTATAAATACAATTAAAAGAACTAAAGAAAAACCCAACAACAATGTAAGAACTCGAAGTCAACTTACCATTCCATTCAAGGTATTAAGGAAGATTAAATCTTATTTCAACCATATAAGAATGCAATTGTTTTCTTAAAAAATCATTTATGGAGTCTAGAGAAGACAAATCTTATGTTTAACAATTAATAGATATTTAGATGCTAAATTACATCTCCAAATAAAGAAACAAAATAAGGAGTTCCAGAATTTATTCCAACCCCTAATCCGGTGTGCATAACAATTCAATATTCAATCGAAACCTTAATATGGCCCTCAATCCAACACTTAAATTCTGATAATTTAAATTAATTTCAAGTGCAACAAAACGATTTTATTAATTGTATAGCCTTAGAGGAAGGGACTATAAATTAACACCAACACATAGGAAGTCAATTACGGCTGTAAACCCAAAATTTATTCGACGAATTACAATACAATCAAATGTAAAATTCAAACTATAAAACAAATAGAACAACAATCGCTCAATTAAATTATGAGATTGCTTTCTAAAAGACAACAAAGGAAAAACCACAATTATAGAGTTGCAATCCTTGACAGCAATAACTAAAGAAAAAAATTCAGAAGCTTCTACAGTGAACCAATAGAACACCCAATCTGAATCTATAAAATTTAAGACATCAAAAGAGGAATCAAACACTCAAAGGTAATTTTTTGGGTTATTCAAAAGATGGGGCAGCAGTCACACAGAGTTACAAAATTCCAAATCACAGAAAAAGTAAAGCATGGAATTCAACTCGGATTCAGATTTATACAAAACACAAGGAATCTGCCCAACATTAACTCATGGACTTGCATTTAATAAGTAAATCCTCCTATCATTTTTCTATTGAAATCATAAATTATATTTAGAATTGTACATGATTTTTCTTTTCTCAAATGCCAATCAAAAAACAAGAACAAGCATCAAGAAATAAAACTACACAGTCACCAATTCGACCCAATGAAATGAAGAAGGAAAATAGCCTCAATCTAGTCATTAAATCGGTGCATAGCCTAATCTGACACTCAATCCGGTCCTGGATCTGACACCTAATCTGGCCCTTGTTCTGGCCCTTGATCCGGCCCATGTTCTAACCGTTGATACATAACTAATTTTTGATAAAATTGAAATAAAAATTACAGGCAACAAAATAAGATTTCGAAAATGATATGAATTGAAACTGATAATGGCATAGGTTCAAGGCACAAGAAGAGATCGTTCAATATGATCAAGGCTAAAAACAAAGACCCGAGAATTAAAAATGGATTGACTCAAATGAAATAAAACCACAAAATTCTTGCATCAGCAAAAACAATTTTTAAAGATATCAGCGAATCTAAAATGCAAATTCTACAACATACCCAACGGACATCAATTCCAGCATTGGCAATGTTGATCACAAAATAATTTAGGGATTACAAAATAAGTAGAGATCATTACAGTATATCCCAACAAACAGTTTAAATTGCAACGATTAGACAAATCCGAGTTTTCTTGTACATGCAATAATCCTTACAAGGCCCTCACAAATTTCTCAATTCGGAATTTCAGAAGGTTGACGTATTCCCATAATCTTCCTAAATTCGGATCTAGAATTAAGGCAACGATCACAATGAATGTAAATTCAGGTTTTATATATTTATGTGGCAAAACCACACAGATTTAATTTGTAGCCAAATCTAAATTCTGAACCACAATAAATTCCAATTCAGAATAAATAAGTATTACACAATAATTTACAAAGAACTACCAATTTGTTTGATGGTTGGTTGATCACGAAATTATAATTTAAAATGATATGTGTCCAAAGACAGTGGCCAAGAAGAATATGTGTTATATATATATATATATATATATATATATATATATATATATATATATATATATATACCAACTAGCAGCCATTGATCTTTTCTAACAATCTCTATTTCTAATTTATCTAGCAGCGAACAAGTGAAATAAAAAAAAAAATGGATTGGAAAAAGAAAAGAGAGCTACACGGATCTCCTAATACTTAGTTGACAATTTGCAAAGCCATCGAATTCCAGAATTTCATTTGTTTGATTACACAATCCATCAAGAACCTTGATAATTCGATATCAGATTTACAACACAGTTTGGGCAATTTCTTAACTATATATATACAAATTTAACTTAATACAATTTCTAAACTCAATTAAGAATATCGTAATTGAAGATGACGAAGTCGGAGATGTTCTTCAGCAAAGGCGCTCATTCCTATCTCTTGCTTGCTAATCGTTGAGACTTCATCGGTACCTCCCATCCAATGCTAGGGGTATTCTTCTTCCCCCTTAGCCCCCTGAGCCACAAAGGGGCCACGCACGCAAAACCAGAAACACCCTAGCTCCAAGATTGCCTCGCAAGGTAAAGCCACAACTCTATCCCAAGCTTGGTATCCCAACTCTCACAAGTAACACCAGTCAAAATGATTTTGGCAGCATAACTTTACCCATAACCAATCTGATCCTTTCCCCATCTAGACCATTTTCTTTATATAAAATTCCTTACTGACACCTCCCCACATGCACAATCAATTTGTTTTTAAATAAATTAGGATTATCCTCCCTTACACTTGTCACCCTGTCCCCAAGTTGCACAAGTAATTACATATTTTATTTTAATTAAAAGTCAATTTCCCTCACATTTCCCAAATGTGCTCCTTAAATCGCTCCTACTTGTCTCTTTATTCCCCAGATTCTCATTTAATAACTGACTCCTTACTAAATCTGAGTTAGAGTTAAAATAGGAGTCTTCTTCTAGTTAGACGAGTGGTAGCTAGACTCTAGATACCATTCTATGTGTACACCTACTCTATCATGCTTTATTCCTTTCTTATTTTAAAATTCCAGTTTGGTATTTTCTTGCACACATGTGTATTAAATCAAATATTTAGATTTATTTTATTTTTCTTAATTCTTAAATTGATTTACCTCATTCCTTTTTAATTTAGTTAATAATTTAGTTTAGTCTCCTTACAAAAACTTAGACCTAGGCTTAATTTCTTTTGAATAGGCTTAGACTTTTATTTGGGATTTATAATTAATAAATTTATTATTTAATTAATTATTTAAATCCGGCAAGGCCTCAAGATTTTATTTACGCGACGTGCCCTTCAAGACACAATTTTGTGCTCCAAGGGTGCCACTTTCCTTTGACTGGTTTTGGTAGTTGTCTAACCCTTGGAATCAGCACTCCATTCAGGCGACCTTGTGAGAGACTAAGGGATTCTAAGGAATAAGGACTCCTCCTTATTGCATGCCCTTTAGAATCTTTGTGAGCGACTGTCTTAGTCTGCCCTCACGACATCGTGGACCTCTCAAACTAGGTAATTGTTAACCTACAATTCGAGTCATGACAGGAGTGCTAGTAGGCTGCGACAAGGACGTTGCCACACCTCTCCCTCAATATCTGGTTTTATATTCATAGCCCCTTTACTCCTTATGTGAGTCATATTAGCAAGCATTCATCATCATGCATCCATCGACGAAACACTCTCAACGATCCATATACAAAATCATACTATAATCAATCATATGTCACATATGCATAAATGAAATACTCAAACCAAATACAATCCACTCTCTGACTCAATCCAGAGTCCAAGGAGTTCCATTGATGACATCAACATCCACAATCTAGCACTTGTCGTGCACACTCATGTAAACTCGTCAATATCATATGTTAATACATATATATCAAATGACAATAAATCACAACCCATCATCATCATCATAAAAATCCATAATCGAAACAAATAACCATGTACTATAACCGGATCACTTGCATGCAGTTGTCCTCAAAGAATGATTCGCTAACATGTGATCGCAAGAGCGGGATGTTACAAATTTGATCATGGACATCCACAAAGATACAACAAACCAGATGTTTCTCTAGGAATGTATAAACTGCCAGTTGGATCTACTATTTGAAGCACTCTCAAGTGGACCAACTTCCAACAGATTTCCAATTTGTCATCAACCCTTCAGTCTTGCTCCTGCCTAGAATTGTCTCACTCATGGCGAAGAGAGTAGCGACACTCATGGTGCATCACCTATTAAGTTTTTGTTATAGTTTAAGCTTTGTTCAGTTATGTAGGACAACTTTTAAGAGGCTTTTGAGCCCTCTATGTATATGTAGTTTTATTTTGCTCAGCATAGATATAGCTACAAAGATAGTTTAGTATACTTTTTCAGGAGCTTGGAGTCGGCACTGGTTTCCTCTTTTTGGCAAGCCGACCTCTAGGTTCCTCGGGATATGTAAGTTTTTCAGTTTTTGAAGAAAATACAAATTTTAATTTAAAAAAAAAAAAAACCAATATATTTGAAAACAATTTTTGATAAACTTATGTATACATCCATTATAAAATCATTTAATACTTTTAATTGAAAAATATGAATTAAACTAAAAATTTTGATTAACTTATGTATACATCCATTATAAAACTATTTAATATTTTTAATTAAAAAATATAAATTAAACTTTAATTTATTTATATGTACAAAGGTTAACAAATTATTTAATACATATTTTAAAATAATATCATAATCTTTCTTTCTTACCATTCTTTACCTATAAATCCAAGTCCTTTAAACACCATAATGATAAAAATTATATACTTAATACAATTTATGATTTAATTGTGATGATAAGTATTGAAATATAAATATTTTTTTAATATAATTTAATTAAATATAAATATTCAATTATATTTGTAAAAATTTATATTAATAAACTTTTATACTATAAAATATATAATTTGAAAAATGTTGGACAATCAATGTACTCATCCAAAAATTTGATAGTAAAATAAAATTTTACACTTAATTTGACTTGTTTCAAAAAGTTTTTTAAAATTTTATATTTCATGTGTGATATGATAGTGAAAGTGATTATGATAAACTTCTAAACCACAAGTATTATAAATAATTAGCTCAACAACCGAACACACGGAGTTTGCAAAATGTATAATAGAGTAGGGCGTTAACACTTTAGTGGGTGAAAATGTTGGCCACCTATGCAATTGGTTTTATAGAAATCATGGGTAAAGTGAGAGTCCCAACAAAATGTACTTATTTGAGATATCATGTAATATTGTTTTTTAAGGAACAAAAACTTTGGCAACGATCTTTTCACTTTAAAAAGGAATGAAACCATCACAAATTAATGTCAAAGATAACCACAAGAAATAGCTTAAAACAATAATTATTTGGACCCAAATTTTAATGAGATCTTATTTTTTACTACAAAATAGTGTAGAATAACAAAATTTTGACACTAATAAATGTTGGACTCCCTCTTTCAAATGCTCATAATGTCAATACCCATTTATAGTTGTAAAGTATGGGGACCAAGCATTTTCATAATTGAATATGGTATCAATGTGAATGAATGCAAAAAATCACCCTCATAACAAGTTGTCTAAGAATAAAGATACACCATTTGCAAAATACTCTTTGTTGAAGAATATAACCAATAGAATGGAAGACAATTAGAAAAATAACTCTATACAAACAAAGAATTGTAATCATTGACAATGTCAATAATTGTGTGAAAATCATCCAAGATATGTCGAAAGAAGAAAAGGAAAAAAATATCCCAAGACATGTCGAAAGAAGAAAAGGAAAATAATATCCCAAGACATGTCCAAAGAAGAAAAGGAAAAAAAAAAAACCAATAGTTAAAAACGCTCTAAAAAGTTATGTACAAAATCACTATATAAATGAAAATGAAAAACAAAAAAAATAAAAGAAAACAATAATACCACATAGACAATTTTAACAAAAGGAAATCAAAATGTAAATCTCTATATGAACGAAAATGGAAACACTAATATCGCATAGATAATTTTCAAAAAAAAGAAATCAAAATATAAAAAAACCACTTAAATGAAAATGGAAAAGAAAAACAATAATATCATATAGATAATTTTAGCAAAAAAAAATCAAAATATAAAAATGTTTTAAGCTTAATATCTAATAACACTAAAAGCAAATAATAATACCACTCAAAACTAAGTCACGAAGGACAACCCAGAGAATCATGGAAAAAAATATTATAAGATAAAGAAGCAAGCACTATCTTTAATTATTATAATCTCTTGAAAATGCCACACAAGTTTTCCATATTGACACTCATTATGTAACTCATACTAAGACTCATTTAATAAGGTTTATTTCAAAACAAAAAAAATTATAACACTAATTTATTAAATCAAATTTCAAACTTAATTCTAATAAGGCATTAAATCACATTTCAAACTTAATTTCAAAGACAAGGGGTGTGGACAATTCATTTAATTCCAATAATGCATTAAATACCCGGATAGTTTTGGACAATCCATTAAAATTTGTTAAACTACAACTATAGGCCGGTTAAAGGGCTTAATAAAGTTGGACACGCGTTGATATAGTCTTCTCCAACCAATAATAAGCTTCCTGTTAAACAAGTAATTGCTTCACAGACATGGTTTGAAAATAGATACGTTGAAATGCCAATTAATCTGGCAGTGAAACAACCGCCTTACTCACAAGAAGTAGTAATGCCAATTTATGCCAATTTATGTTCACAATGAAGGCGACGATTGTATTATGCTCACCATGAAGGCATTGTTTGAGAAATACAATATTAGTGTTGCAGCTGAAGAAGGTAGTGGATGGAAAGGTGTTGTACAACAAAGCAAGGAGTTAATCGATTGATGTCATTCAGGCGATGCATAGCAAAGAAAGGATTTAATTGATTGATGTCAGCCTAACAGACAACGGGTGACATACCAACTGGATACAATATACAAGGTGATTTTGGTCTAATTTATATTCTAATTTATAATTGTATCTTCACAATTACACCTTACAACCATTGTTTGAAGAAATCTTACCCATTGTAGATTCCTTCCCTCACATCACTTTCACACATGTTTACATACACAAGAGTGTTGAAGCGAACGCTCTCTCCAAAGCTAGTTTGGGAATGGACGTTGGTAGTCGGAAGAATTTGCAAAAGTCCTTGCAAGCATCATCAGAATTTTTGCACAACTTGGTTCAATCTCTGATTCGGATTGATGAACACTTTCAGTTTTTGTTTTGTCCCAAGCCAAACACTTATTAGAACATATTGCGAATTTTACTATTAATGTATAGTTTCTGGCCTCAATGAGCAAGGTTGAGTCATCTCTCTGAGAGGCTCCTTTTGCGGTTTCTTCATAGGAATATTTCTACGGATAGGTTATATGATTTTGTATGAGCTGGAAAATCAAAGGAATGCCACGACATCTAGCCACAGAAATGTTAAGACATCTAGTCACATGAATGTTATTATTTCATAATAAAACTAACATACTCTCTTAGCTGGCCAATGGGATTGTCAAAGTAATGTGAGGAGAATTTTCATATTAATGTTGTTAATTGTAATCATAAAGATATTTTGAAAAATATTACAATTAAAATGATCATATTTGAGGTTGTTTTACTATTTTGATGAAGACCTCTTATCCATCTTAAAAAGAGAGTGTAAATCTTCACACTCAAGAACTTCAAGAACTTGATATATATTTTAGGTTAAATTATATAATTAAATATATGAATTTTAAAGATGATAATGAAGATGATGATGATGATGGAATTTAAAAATAATATTTTTGGTTTCATATATTTTGGTGGACAAAAAAATTAATAATAATATTTGCATTCATGGATTTAAAATTTATAAAATAATATTTGGTTTTAAAATTCTATAATTAAATATAAGATTGTTAGGATAGGACCAAGATGAAAAAATCAACTTAGTTTATCAAACTTATGAAAGGTAAGGAAATATTTAGTTAACTTTAAAATTTTATTTCAACGTGAAAAAACTTTAAAAATAAATATTTCTTAATTACCATATCTTTTATTAGCTAATATATATATAAACTTTGATATACTAATAAAGTAAATCTATTTTAGCATTCTGGGTGGATGGAGGAGAACAATTTCACAATGGGAAATTCAATTAAAAATCAAGTTGTTTATATGGTTGGTTGTGCAAGGTAAGATACTCACATGGGATACTCTTCAAGCTAAAGGAACAGAAGGACCTCGTTTATGTTATTTATGCAAAAAGGATACAGAAATCATAGACCATTTACTCATTCATTGTACCTTCACCAAGTCGGTTTGGGAAAAGGTAAGACCCTCACAAGGCTATAAAGTATTTTGGGCTGGTATTTATTTGACGGATTGCTTTAAGATTTGGATCGAGGATAAGTTTGTCCCTTCGGCGTTGGCTGCTCAGATTTGTCGGTACATATGGATTGAGAGGAATAGAGCCATCTTTGAGGGAAGCACACCTACAATTCTAGCAGTATATTATAAATCTTTAACTCATCCTGTTGGAAAAACAAAAAAGAAGGATAAACTACCGACACGCAATGTGTTTCAAAAGCAAATCAATACCACAGTTGCATTTTTTGATGGGGCAGCCCAACATGATGGCTATTGTTGCGGAGTGGGTGGTGTCTTAAAATTTCCATATTATACTATCATAAGATGGACATTTAACTGTGGACACGGAACTAATAACAAAGCAGAGTTGATGGGGGCTTGGGCAACTCTTAGGTTGACATTACACCTGTCAATTAACCACTTACAAATTTTGGGAGATTCCAAAGTAGTGATTGATTGGTTAAAGAAAAAAGGCAGTCTTCATGCATGTGCCATTGAGGGATGTAAAGCAAGGATTAGAGACATGGTCAGCTTCTTTGAATATATCAGTTATGATCACATTCCCAGGGACTTCAATTCTAATGTTGATATTCTATTAAAACAAGCACTTGGTGTACTTGAAGGAGCCATTATATATTTTCCTTGGAAAAATGGCATAGCAAGGGAGAAAACACATATAAACATTTATTATCCTCACCTCGATTGTAATGTTCCCTTTTTGAACAATGTTTTGTCAATGTTTTCTTTGGACTGCATGGTTGTGGTTATTATATATGTCAGTTTAGTGTTAGAGATGGTTTGGCATACCACTCTTAGTATAGGCTTGTTATTCTACCATGATGAGCGAGGTAATTTTGAAGATCCTGTTATGATTGTGCATATCATTGATCCAGACACTTTTTGTTGGGACAGAGTTGTAAAAGAATTATATTTACTTAATATAATTGAGATAATTTTTCTATTGGAAAAAAAAAAGTAAATCTAGTTAAATAAAAAAGTATTTAATTGAAAATAAAAATATTTAATTCCAAGATAAATTACATATATGAGATATTTAATTCCAAGACAAATTACAAATTTTAAATTAAAAATATATAATTCTAAGAGGGAAAAAAAAAAGACAATTTATAAATTTCATGATAAAAATATGTGATCATGACAAATTACAAATCTAATAATGATCTTTAATTCCATGACAAGACAAGTTACAAATGTGTAAACAAAAATATTATATTATAGGACAATTTAGAAATTTGAAAATAAAGATATTTAATTTCAAAATAAATTACAATTGCGAAAATTAAGATATTTAAATTGAGGGCAAATAAAGATATTTAATTCCATAGCAAATTATAAATATCCAGATAAAAATATTTTATTCCAAAACAAATTACAGATGTAAAAATAAAGATTTAAAGATATTTAATTGCAAAATAAATATATTTAGTCCAAGGAATTACAAATCTAAAATGATCCCATATATTAAGGGAAAACTCTCATAAGATCCAACATTGCCTAGTCAAAAACTCCTTATTCTTTATCATTAAATCCAATTTAATTGAAAAAGCTCTCATAAGATTTAACCTTGCCTAGTAAAACAATTATTATTTTTTATCATTAAATCCAATTTATTTGAAAAAACTCTCATAAAATTAAACCTTTCCTAGTAAAAAAAAAAACTCCTTATTCTTTATCATTAAATCCAATCTATTTGAAAATAATTTTTGATTAACTATTTGAAAATAATTTTTGATTAACTATTTGAAAATAATTTTTGATTAACTTATGTATACATCCATTATAAAACTATTTAATGTTTTTAATTGAAAAATATGAATTAAACAATAAATTTTGATTAATTCATGTATACATCCTTTATAAAATATTAACTGAAAAATATAAATTAAACTTTAATTTATTTATATATATATATAAAGGTTACCAAAAATAAATAAATATAAATATATATATATATATATATATATATATATATATATATATATATATATATATATATATATATATATATATATATATATATATATATATATATA
>ML806798.1:399708-414475 GCA_009831015.1 Picea engelmannii | reverse complement strand
AAATACCATAATGACAAAAATTAAATGCTTAATACAATTTAGTTTCTTACCAATCCTTACTCATAAATCCAACTCCTTTAAACACCATGATGACAAAAAAATATATACTTAATACAATTTATTATTTAATTGTGATGGTAAGTAATAAAATATAAATATTTTTTCAATTATAATTTAATTAAATATAAATGTTCAATTATATTTGTAAAAAATTATATCAATTAACTTTTATACGATAAAATATATAATTTGAAAAATGGCTGACCATATTCATCCAAAAATTAGATAGTAAAAGAAAAATTTACACTTAATTTGGCTTTTTCAAAAAGCCTTATAAAATTTTGTATTACATGTGTGGTATGATAGTGAAACTGATTATGATAAACCTATAAACCACAAGTACCATAAGGAATTAGCTCAACAACCGAACACACAAAGCATTCATAATGTATAATAGAGTAGGGTGTTAACACTTTAGTGGGTGAAAATGTTGGCCACTTATGCAATTGGTTTTATAGAAATCATGGGTAAGGTGAGAGTCTCAACAAAATGTACTTTATTTGAGATATCATGTGATATTTTTTTTTTAAGAAACGGAAACTTTGACAATGGTCTTCTCACTCTAAAAATGAATGAAACAACCACAAATCAATGTCAAAGAGAACCACAAGAAATAGCTCAAAACAATAAATATTTGGATCCAGATTTTAATGAGATCCTATTTTTTACTACAAAATAGTGTATAATAACAAAGCTTTGGCACTAATAAATGTTGGACTCCCTCTTTCAAATGCTCATAATTCCAATACTCATTTATAGTTGTAAAGTATGGGGACCAAGTACTTTCATAATTGAATATCATATCAATGTGAATGAATGCAAAAAAAACCCTCATAACAAGTTGTCTAAGAGTAAAAAGACATAGCTTGCAAAATACTCTTTGTTGAAGTAAGAATATAACCAATAGAATTGAAGACACTTAGAAAAATAACTCTATACAAACAAAGAATTTCAATCCCGGACAATGTCAATAATTGTGTGAAAATCATCCAAGATATGTCGAAAGAAGAAAAGGAAAAAAATATCCCAAGATATGTCGAAACAAGAAAAGGAAAAAAAACCCAATAGTTAAAAACGCTATAAAAAGTTATATACAAAAATGCTACATGAATGAAAATGAAAAACAAAAAGAATAAAAGAAAACAATAATATCACATAGATAATTTTAACAATAGGAAATCAAAATGTAAATCTCTATATGAATGAAAATAGAAACACGAATATCACATAAATGATTTTAACANCAATAATATCATATAGATAATTTTAACAAAAGAAAATCAAAATACAAAATTGTTTTAGACTTAATATCTAACAAGTGTTGCATGGCAGCGTAGTCCCTGCCGGGTTGGAATGGGAATAAATGCACTGCTATGGCGGGTTTGAGGAGAAATAGAAACCCGAAATAGCAGAGACATGTGGGAAGCAGCTTGAAGTACAGGTGGTATCCATGCAAAGGATGACTCGTGCCATTGTGTCACACACCAGCCATAAGATATTGGGCTAGTAGATGACCCCCAAAGAACGTCCTGAATTAGTTAATAATAATATTATATTAATATGTAGTTAATATGTGAACGAGGATGTCAACCCTACTGCGTTTTTTATAGATGTGATGCTCTTATTTAAGTTTCTTCTTGGGTCGTGTATAGTTCAAATATGGGACTTAGAAAATTTTTGTCTCAATGACTTCAAATAAAGGTTCCTGGAAAAAAGGACCAGGAATCACACAAACTAAACATTCAAATATAATAAACACAATTTCCTGACATTCAGCATAGTTGAAGAAAAAAAATTCAGCATTCTGAAAGCAACAGACAAGGCACTGTCGAAATTGTTCCTGAATTAGTTTTCTTTGAAATTTATCAAAAATTAATAATGTATGTTACATATTTATGGAATTTGTTACATATTTTTGGAAATTTAAATGTGCTTGTCATATAGACTGGGATTGGGGCTCCCGCGTACCATAAAATAAATAAGTACAAGAAATATGACTGTAGAAAGAAGAAGTGCGCGACGGTAGAGAGGAAGACCTGAAAAGAAGAAATTGGAAGTTATGAGTCTTTGGTTAGAGATTTCCATTTAAAGAGGTAGAATAACTGGATTGATAAAGAAAGCAAACTGTGATAAGTATAGACTTACTATGAAGTTGATGCCTTTTTGTTGCTCTCATTGACGGCCACTGGAATCGTGCCAACCGGTTGTTACCCTTCGTCGGTGAGCTTGTCCATTCTCCTTTGGAGCCATTCTTCAATGTAGCTTCTCATGGTGGCCACGTTGATTTCATCCTAGATTTCTATGTTGAAAAGTTTGTTTTCTAATTTCCTTAGATCCATAGAAATTCTATGCAGAGCGTGTTCAATTTCTTCATTGTGTGTTGAATAGTCCACTAGCCAGTTCTCGACGTCATCTTGACCATATTCAAGGATGTCGTAAAACTTTTCTAAGGACAACCCCTTTAAAATATCAACTTGTTCATCGAAGTCTTGCTTGGTTAAGGACAATGATTTGAGGATTAAGTTTAAGTCTTGAACCTCATTGGTACTTCCGGCTAAGTCTATTTGGGTCAGGTTTCTGAATAATTCTTCTTTCTCTGATATCGCTTGTTCACGTGATTCAACAATGAGTTGCAAGTTCTTAACTTTCTCTTTCAAACATGCTTTTAATTGTTTGATTCGATTTGGGGAAGGGAGATCCTCTTGTCTTCTTTTCATATCTGAGATGTTGATGACATGGTTCGCAAAAGGGGTCACCATTTGTAGATAGAAACATTCTTCATTTTTTAAATTCATCTGCAAATGTTCGTGCAAATCATTTTCCCTCATTTGAAAGGAAGCTAGATATTTTGTGATGTTTCCCAGGCTTCAGTAATTAGTTGCATTCTTTTCTCGATATTCTTCTCTACATAGCCTCTACAGGATGTGAGGAGGCTGGAGGATCCTTTTAACTTGGTTGGAGGGGTGGCAGGCATGGATTTTTCTAAAGGACTCGCAAACATTGGGGTAGGAATCAAAGCCTCCTCCAATTCCTTGATTTGGTCGTTTAGTCTGGCATTCTCCGCTTCAATTCCTCCAATGGAATCATCAAGAGCATCTGCGGTTGCGCACTGAAATCGGGAGATTTGGGACGCCTGCATTTTCCTAAAGTTAATCTCTGAATGAGATTTCCCTTTCTTATTTGTTACATCTCTCTTTTAAAAAATAAAATTTTTAGATTGGCTGTCAAAAACAGTGCTCTGGAATACGAAGGACTCATCTTCGTCAAAAATGTTCATCTCAACTATTACCATTGTCAAATTATGGTGCATTTCATATGTGGGTGGATCAACTTTGTAGAACACGTCATCCATAGAAGTTTCAAGTTGCATGTCCTCACTTTCAGTTTCGGGCTCTTTCGCCTGCCCTACAATGTTTTTTCTCTTCTTCGTCACGGGAAGTTTGTGAGAACTATCAATTTTTCCACGAGGAGGGTTCTTATCTTCTCCTCCATTTGAATATTTATGGGTTACTTTCTTACTGGGGTGGGTCGTTGAAGCGATGCTCTGTGATGTCATGTTCTTGGGAGTGTTGGCCGGGGACTGGACACTCTTCTCACAGGAGCCTTTTCCCTGTTGTTTGTACAATTCAGTTGCACTTTGCAATGTCTCTACGTCGCCATCGTCGGGAGAAGGAGTGTTTTCGTCACTGTCTATGTATTCGGTCAGGCGTCTATGGATAAAAGAGATGCTAAAGCCAAATGAAAGTAAATGTTCTCGAAAAATCCTATTAGGGTCGAACCCTCTTAGCCTTTCAACATATTTTAGGTTGAAGTTCTTGAAATGGCCTATGAATTCATCAATCTTGTTGACGTTTCTGAACATGAAGTCCCCGACTTTCCAGGGCAGAGGAATGAACTATTTTTTTCTCTTGCCATGGAAAAAATGCAACCAATAGTTGTGTTGCCTTGTTATTTCTGCAACAAACATCTTGTCCGTGATGTGACATGGAAGGAAAGCAGGATTTTCCTTGGAGCCAAAGATCATTATTACACTGTAATTTTCCTTTCGTTCAAGTGTCCCCTTCCTGTCCAAAAACTTGGTTGCCTGGCCAGACATCCGGGGAGCATCCTTTCCTAACAATATTTTTTTGAAAACCAAGACAAAGTCATTAAAAACCTCATAAAAACAATGGGAGGCCTTGTGCCTCCACAAGGCCTGGTACCAAAATGTTACTAGGTCGAATTCATAATTTATTTTCTTGGACAGAGATAGTTTTGGAAACGGATAGCAATGTGCTATTGCGAAAATCAAGTAGGATGACATATAAAATTTATTCTCTTCTTTGAATCGTGGCAGTTGGGAACAGATTTCAATGGAAATTAGCATCCCCAATCAAAAATGAATTGTTCCTTGACTGTGAAGTATGAAATATAAAGAACTATGTGGAAAATGCTTGTCGTGGATTCCTGTCCCGTTATTCTTGTAAACAGCCAAGCAATTTCCCGAAATGGATTTCTAAAGGAACTAACCTGCAACTTTGTGATATCTTCAGGAACTGTTGTTAGTTCTTTGAGGAACTCGGGTAAGAGGTCCAACCCGTTATCATGTTTTTCTAGGAACTTCTTGCAGTCTTGTCCTCTGAAGGTCAATGTTGGCTCTGAAAATCTTAACATCTTGCGGAAGACCTGAGGTGACAAAGAAACAGGAGAATGGTCACACAGTGGAATAATTCTTTGGCTTGAAATAGATTTTTCGGCTCACCAAGAGACCACCTCCTTACATTCAAAAACCTCAGGGACGCAGCCTGCACGAGCGATTCCAGAGGTCCAAATCACTTCGTTCTGGGCAGAACAGAATGAATAGTAAGAGTATGCCCTGGACCACTAGAATTTCTGGTCCTCACGTCTGAAGATATTCATTGTATCTCCACAAAATTGTTGTCGAGTTGTTGCCATAAGTTTACGAGAACATTCGTTTTCTCCAGACGATGTTTGAAATGAAGAGTTGGAAGGGATAACATAACCCTCCGCAAATCTTGGTCCATTGCGTGTGAATGGGAGATCTCCTCGAGCCTTTGGCTCATTAATGAAAATCTCGGCAATTGTTGCATGATGCATTGTTAGCATTAAAGACTAGTAATTTCATACCTAGAAGTGCAAATATGGTGGGTACGACAAAGAGAAATTAAGGATTGGAGATTTTGTGAACGTGCCAATGCGACGACCCATGTTTGAGATGAACAACCAGAATGGATAATATAACTCTCCGCAAATCTTGATTTAATACACATTAATGGGAGATCTCCTCGAGCGTTTTGCTCATTAATGACAATGTTGACGGTTCCTGCATGATGAGCTGTTAGCATGAAAGGTTACTAATTGCATATTTACAAAGAAGTACAAAGGTCGTGGGGACAGGAAAGAGCAATTAAGGAGTGTCTAATTATCGAAAGCGGTCGAGCGAGCTTCAAAATAGGGTTACAAGGTACAACCACTAGAGGTGAGGGCCCGAGGGTCAAATTGTATGTCTCCGAACTTTTTGAGTGCAAAACACATAACATGGAAGAGCGTGTGATGGGACAGTCCAAAGGCCAATTTGTATATCGCAGAACTCTGGGTACTGTTTACAGGCCACGGAACAATGGAAGCGCAATTGTGACCTCGCTTGTCCGGGAACCCGCAATTGAAAAAGTGGCTTAATTATGGAATAGGGAAACGGTTGGCCGGACTCGTTTTCGCTAATATATTGAAATTTTTAATAGATATCCCATTACCTCACAAGATCTTTTCTGCATGTTTTTGGCCAAGTTTTGTAGTGATAGTCAATGTGATTGTCTCGTCGAGCCTTTTGCTTTATAATGACGGCCTGTACGGTTGTTGCATGATGAACTGTTAGCATTAAACCTTGGTCGTTTCATACTTTGAAAGAAGTGCGAAGGTGGGGGGCACAGTAAACAATGACTAAGAATTGGAGATTTCGTGAACCCGCCAACCCGAGGATCCACGAAAGAGATTCCATGAAATGGACAAGTATGAAAAGCAGTCGGATGGGCTTCCATCCATAATGAAGCACAAAGGTGGTCGGGACAGGGAACAACAATTAAGGAATGGATAATTATCGAAAGCAGTTGGTCGGGTTTCAAAATAGGGCTATAAGATACAACCAGCAGAGGTGAGGGCCCGAGGGGAAAATTGCATCTCTCGGAAGTGTTGACCGCAGAACACGTAACAGGGAAGAGGGCATGATGGTGCATTCATGCGAACAAATTGTATATCACAGAACTCTGGGTACTGTCTTCTAGTCGCGGAACATTGGAAACACAATCCTGAGCCCACCAATCCGAGAACCCGCAATCGAAGAAGTGTCTAAGTATGGAACAAGGAAACAGTAGGTCGGAATAGATACGCGATGGTTGAAGCATGTGCAACCATGGAAATGTACCACGTCATGAAAATATAGCCAACTTGAGGCTAAGTATTGAAAGGAACGATGCATGGTCGGCCTCATGACGGGGCATTCCAACGGACAAATTGTATATCGCGGAACTCCGGGTACTGTTTGCAAGTCGCGAAAGATTCGAAACACAATTTTGAGCCCGTCAGTTTGGGAACCCGCAATCGAAAAAGTGTCTAAGTATGGAATAGGGAAACGGTATCCCGGAATTGTTTCAAAATAGGGTGTCAAGGTTTCCCCAAAAGACGTGAGGCCCCAACGGTCAAATTATATCACTCGGAACATTTGAATGCATAATGTGTAACACGGAAGAGGGGGCGATGTGGGAGTCCGGAAATCAATTTGTATATCGCGGAGGTCTGGGTGTTGTTTGTAGGTCTCGGAACAATACATGGATGGAAGGGAGCCATAAATGGTTTGACACTTTTTATGACCCTAGGTAAAGTGAAGCTTGTGAGTTGGAGGATCCTGGGGTGGAATTGTAGATCACGAAATTTTTTGGGTGCAAGATGTATATCACGGAACAGGTGGAAAAAATGTGTTAAGTATAGAAAGAAATGACGGTTGTTCCGAGTACTATAAATAACGGTTTAATGTGTGTTAATGGTGCCAATTATTTTGTACCAGTGTGTTCAGTTGTCACTAGTAAAACCATAATTAATGTGCATTGGGAAGGGCGCGAAGGTAATGGGGATGGAAGGCAGCAATAGATGCTTTGAAACTTTTGTGAACCCTGGTAGAGTGAAGCTTGTGAGTTCGAGGAGTATGGGGTGGAATTGTAGATCACAGAAGTTTTGAGTGAAACATGTATATCACGGAACAAGCAACAACAGAGTTCGAAAGAACCAGTCCTGGCAACCGCAGTCATAAAATTGGCTAAGTATAGAAAGGAACGACGGTCGGTCGAACACATCATGTAAGGATATAGATGGAGATGAATATTTGTCAGTCCACCAACCCGGGAACCCACGATCATAGAAAGTCGACTAAGTATATAACCAGAAAGGGATAATAGACGGGAAGAAGAAAAGGGGAAAAGGGCTAAGTATCTCACAGAACAACATCTACTGTTTGTTTATGAATGCCAATCTTTTCGAACCCCTGGTGAGTTCTAACTAGTAAAAGCATAAATTGCAAATCACAAAAGTTTTTGTGTGAAAGATGTATATGACAGAACAGGGGGCATAAGTGTTCGATACCGCAAACCCGAGACCCATTGGTCAGATAATTGGCTAAGTATTGAAAGGAATCGCGGTCGATCAGGCTCATGGTGTGAAGATATAGATGAAGATGAGCATCTGCCAATCCACAAACCTGGGAAGTCGCCACGTGGAAAAGAGGGTTGACCATCACCAACTCTAAAAAATGTGGCTTCCTAATCCCTTAAAAGATAAACAATTTTCATTTTTCAATGTATATGCTTGTATTTATATGTGTGTGTGTGTGTGTGTGTGTGTGTGTGTGTGTGTGTGTGTGTGTGTGTGTGTGTGTGTGTGTCTTCTATGCATCTTCTTCCTTCCTCCTTGGAGTTTACATGGTCGAATCCGACGTCATTCCGATCAAAATCCAGACAAGGAAAAACACGGGACTGGCATTGAGTACCTGGTACAATATCTATGCTCATTGCTTCAATTTACGTTATAGATTTACATGTCTGATAGCCTGTTTTTATTTATTTTTTCTCTTGTCCTATATTTGATCTAAGCTTGGGTGTGTCTGCAATATTATTTTTACATTCATTGTTGATATGGGTCTTTCTTATTTATTCTTAAATGGTTCAATGCGTATTCATTGCATTATGTATCTACTTAATTTTATTGGTGATGCTCTATTTTCTCTGTTTATCCCCAATTTCAGAGTTATTTTGCATGCTACATGTTTTTTTTCTTCACACACCATGTCCACCGTCTCACGAACTTCGTAAGTTCCAATTGTCTCAATTCATTACTTGGGTCAATCTTTTATATTTTTTATTCGGGAGGGTGCACAGAGATTGTTTGTGGTCCAAATGTAAAGCATCTTCCCATTTGCAGGGTATTTTTCTGTTTGCAAATTTCCTTGAAACCCATAAGCAATAGTAAGAATAAAAATAATATATATATATATATATGACGTAACATTTTGTATATGCACGGATATTATCAAATAGAAGAAGTTGTAATATATGCACAATATAGAACGGGAACATTACGTCAACACCTGAAAATTATTCTTTCATGTAAAATGTAAGGAGTGAATAGAGTAGCTTTTATTTAAATCGAAGTGTTGGACAGCAGAAAGAAAAGCTTTTCGTGCATGTTTAACCACACACACACAAAAAAAATACAAAAAAAATAAAAAAACAATACCAGACATTGGAAAACACCATACAAAAACCTCAAATATTCTATATTCAGATAAACTGGGTTACAAAATACAGTTGAGATTATTTCCCAAAATAGTTGTCTTGAAATAGTTCAACAGATATTCTCTGAAATTTAAATGTGTTTGCCATAATGATTGCGATTGGGGCTGTCGCAGACAAAACAAACAAATATGTACAATAATCAAGCCTGTAGACAATCTTTTATAGATTTCAACTTGATCATCAAATGCTTGCCTGGTAAAAAACAACGAGTTGAATATCAATTTCGGGTCTTGGACTTCATTGGTGCTGCCAGCTAGATCTATCCTAGCTTCTTGAATAGCTTGTCTCTTCTAGATATGACCTGCATGCATTAGTTGTTTATTCAACATTCCATACTTTGGTAAGTGTTAATTTCCCTCTATTGTCGAAAACTTGGGGTTTAAGGTGCCTTCTTTGTAATGTTCCTCGTCATCGACATTTGAGACAACTTAGAGATGAAATTCAGGCCCAATTCAAAGACAAGGGAGTCGTTTTATGTGACGTCAGCTTTGGGGGGAAAAAATGTTGTTAGCCAACAAAAGCTGAGACAAAAAAAATTCAAGTATGTTGTGACTACTATTCTCCCTGTATTCAATCATCTGTTTGTTTGAAAGGCCTGCTTGAATATTTGTATGTTGAATTCCGTTGTTTTATTGTTGTAAATTGGAAGGGACGTCCAAATCACCTACAAAATGATCCTCTGTTGAAGTATATAGCTTCTTTCAGCAACACAAATGTAGCAAGTGTATCAAATGTTGCAGATCACATCAGAATATATTTTTCATCATAGGGGTGGTAGACATCGTGGCTCACAAAATGATCTGGAATATTCAGAAGTGACACCAAATATTACTCCATGCCCGAATATACTCAGAAGGAAATTATAAATTTCGATCCTCATGAAGGTGAAAAACTGTATGCGTGTTTGAATCAACATTCTAAAATTACAGAACCTTTTATGACAAAGTTGTAACAGACTTGACAAACAAACAGCTTCTATGTCAAACATTGTTGAGCAACCTATGGATGTAGTATCAGACTCGACATACAATCAAATTTTGATCACTATTGATACTAATGTCAAGTGTAACAAGTCATGACCCCAGGCTCCAAGTAGTTTCAGTTTCAGGGATCCACACTAGCGGTGACTCCAGGTTCCAGATAGCTTCGGCTTCGGACATCGACACTGGCGGTGGCAATGGGAACAATGCCACTGACTACAGTGTGATAATGTGGTGAACAAGCAGGCATGTCATTTTCAAAGCACTTAGACTACAGGATTTTCAGACCTGCAAAGAGCATCGACTTTAGAGTTGCATTGTCACGACAATTACAATGTTGTTGTGAGTCCAGAAATATTTGGAGGTTGTGTGTCCTGTGCGATGATGACCTTGACATTAGGTACATGTCAGACATCTATTATCTAACATTGCAATGTTAATGTGATTTCTATAGTGGATGACGTCTCGATTGCATTGGCACAAGCAATATTAATTGTGTGATTAATTGACATCCTTGAAGGACGTGAATCCCAAACAATGCCTGGAACTTTTCGAACAATCATGTGTTAAAAAAATGCATTGTTTTATATTTTAAGAAACAAGATATTGTATTTTCTATGTCTAACATTAGGTTTCACACATAAACCTTTTTAAGTTAACCAAAATTAATATATAGTCAACTCAGATTCCTCAAAGTGTTCAAATTCCCTAGAGCTAGTTTATTTCCATCATGTTGGTTGGGATAGAAGGATCCACCACCATGACAAAGAAATAAGGTAGCAATAAAATCACCTGTGAAAACACAAGCTCGTGATGGAAGCACTCTATGACCAGGAAGGCACTTTGTCCTTATCAATATGTGATCCTGATGAACAACTCGAGAGGCACTCTTGGCGAGGCCATCGCAATTTATTTGATCCAAACAAGGCAATACTTCAAGAATCGAGAAATTCCTTCTTTTTTTCTTCAAATATTAGATCCACTTCAACAGAATAAATGCATTCTCCTTATTCAAAGCAAGGGAAATGACATGAAGATTGGTATTTAGTGGAAACAACTCTAGAATATCCTACTACATCAAGGTCTCTTCTAAAGAATGAAACAAAATGATTACATGAAGGTGGTAGTAAAAGGTGATTTTTATAAACCAAATCACTACCTGAACACGTCAAACCTCTTGCAGAAGGTGGTAGTATAAAGTAATCTTTAGAAAGTGTTGCAAAGTGCATAATCCAGAATTCCTTCCCATTAAATTTTCCCAGGTACATGTCGATGCAGGCATCATAAAATTTTGAGAGCCTCGTTCCATGGTTATATACCCACCCTCAACTATGAGGAGAATATTCTTGCAAAGAGCGGCAAGATCTTCAACCCAGATGCAATCAAATGCATAGGAATAGTGAAAAAAATGTGCAGTACCGATAGAAATTTTATTGTATGTGGAGTATGTTACTACATCCAGAGGACGGTGAACAAACTTTGATAAAGAATCTGACTTTTTGTCAAGTTTGTTACCACACCCAGAAGTCGCTCAAACAACTTTGAAATAGAAACTTTTGTAATTTTAGGATGTTGATTCAACCACCCATACAGTTTCTCACATTCATGACAATACAAATTTATAATTTCCTTCTGAGTATATTCGCGAATGGAGTAATATTTGGCGTCATTTTTTAATATTCAAGACCATTTTGCAAGTCGCGATATGTGGGACTCCTCTGATGAAAGATAAATTCTAGTGTCGTCTACAAGATTTGATACATTTGTCAAATCTGTGTTGTTGGAAGAAGCTATATACTTCAACAAACGAGCATTTTGCAAGTGACTTGAAAGTCCCTTCCAATTTCCAGCAACAAAACAAAGAAGTTCAAGATACAAATCTTCAGGCAAGCCTTTCAACTAACCAAAACATCAAATACAGGGAGAATACCAATCATAAGATACTTGAATTTTTTTTGTGTTTGAGTTTATGTTGGCTAACAAAGGTTTTTTCGCTCAAAGTTGACGTCACATAAAACCATTCCCTTGTCTTTCAATTGGGCCTGAATGGCATCTCTAAGTTGTCTCACATGTGGATAACCATGAACATTACAATGAAGGCAACTTAAATCCCAAGTCTTCGATGATAGAGAGAAATGGGAATAAGTATTTAAAATGAACGTTGGAGGATGATAGTATTGTCTTCCATAAATCTTGGTTTAATTCGTTTTAATGGCAGATATCCTCGATCTTTTCACTTATTAATGCCAATCTTTTAGAATATGTGTGTTGAATAGTCACTAATAACATGAGTTAACATTTCCATATGCAAGCAGATTCTCAAATATGAAAACCTGTAATATATGCACAGTATTAAAGAGGGACATGACATCAAGACCTTTGTCGATGACACGTTTGTGGATGACAGCGGGGTAGTACAATATTGCACTGTTACTATGATGATGCCTTAAAAAAACTAAAATAACCAACATTTTTTGCCAATTCAAGATGGACGCAAAAAAAATCATCAAATCCCATAATATTCGCCCGTTAATGCGTTTTAATGGGAGATGTCCTCGAGCTTTTTGCTTATTAAAGCCAATATTTTCGAACATGTCTGGTGATTTGTCACTAGTAAAATCATAATTAATGTGCATTGGGAAGGGCAGAAGATGGTGGGGATGTAGGGGAGCGAAAAATGCTTTTAAACTTTTCTGAACCCGGGAGTTTGTGAACCCGCGAAACTTTGAAGACTCGACTAAGTATGGAAAGGCAGTTCGGACAGACGGAACGATCGTAGGTAGAATCAGGCTTGCGAGTTCGAGGAGTCCAGGGTTGAATTGTAGATCACCGAATTTTTTGGTGCAAGATGTATACCCCGAACACGGGGCACCAGAGTTCGATAGCGCCTATCCGCGAACCCGGGTTCATAAAATTGGTTAAGTATGCAAACGAACGACGGTTGGTCGGACTCACGATGTGAAGATATAGATAGAGATGAGGATTTATTAGTTCGCCACCCCGGGAACCTGCGAGCACATAAACGCGACCAAGTATAGAACCAATCTTTTTGAATATGTTTGTTGAATAGTCACTAATAACATGAGTTATCATTTCCATATGCAAGCATATTCCCAAATATGACAACCTGTAATATATGCATAGTATTAAAGAGGGACATGACATCAAGACGTTTGTGGATGACAGTGGGGTAGTACAATATTTCACTGTTACTATGATGATGCCTTAAAAAAACTAATATAACCAACATTTTTTGCCAATTCAAGATGGACGCAAAAAAATCATCATATCCCATAATATTCGCTCGTTAATGCGTTTTAATGGGAGATGTCCTCGAGCTTTCCGCTTATTAATGCCAATATTTTTGAACCTGTCTGGTGAGTTGTCACTAGTAAAAGCATAATTAATGTGCATTGGGAAAGGTGGAAGATGCGGGGATGGAGGGGAGCGAAAAATGATTTTAAACTTTTGTGAGCCCGGGAGTCTGTGAACCCGCGAAACTTTGAAGACTCGACTAAGTATGGAAAGTCGGGTCGGTCAGATGGAGTCATCGTAGGTAGAATCAGGATTGCGAGTTTGAGGAGTCCGGGGTCAAATTGTATATCACCGAAGTTTTGGGTGCAAGATGTATACCCCGAACACAGGAAACCAGAGTTCAATAGCGCCTATCCACGAACCCATGTTCATAAAATTGGCTAAGTATGCAAACGAATGGTGGTTGGTCGGACTCATGATGCGAAGATATAGATGGAGACGATGATTTGTCAGTTCGCCACCACGGGAACCCGCGAGCACAGAAACGCGACTAAGTATAGAATCAGAAATGCATAATAGAGAGGAAGAACAAAAGGGGAAAACGAGTAAGTTTAGAAGAGGAAAAAGAAAGGGAGACGAGAACTTTATCCCTCACACAAAAACACTTAGTCTCATAATTATGAAGCCATAGAAACACATTAACTATGGGAAAAAAATTTCTCAGATATGAAATATAGTTGGAGGTCGACAAACTCTGGTTCAAGTCAAAAAAGATGTTTATATCCACTGCAAAAAATTTCATATTATTTTATCTTAATAGTATTTTTTGGTGGCCCAACTGTAAAACCATGTTCCAATTTGCGTTTCTCAAGTCGAGATGTGTTTGTGAAGAAACCAGTGAACAAGTACGAAGAGGCTCAACTGCAGTTGCAGGACCTCAACTCTGCAAAGTTGAATCAAACAACAACAAGCAGCATCCAGTGAACCAATGAGCAAGCATCAACTAGTCAACCAATAATGCCAGTGAAGAACAATATTGTCCAAATTTACTCCAGACAAGATTGTATAAAAAAATCGGAGGAATATATTGTAACACGCCTGTTAAGCAAACATTTCAGGCTGTGAGGCCTAGCAGGTAAACATGTAAGATTGTGAGGACCATGCAAAGGCCTCCCACTGTGTAAAAATTTAAGGAAGCTGCAATTTGCATAGTTGGCATTTTGCATATGCAATTGGAACACTTCCATAACAGCCACTGACATATAAAAAAGGAAATCAAATTTTCTCTTCGCATACGAACATGTTCTAGAATAGGATTTTGACTCAGGCATCGCTAGCATTTAAATTTTTCAATTGAAAACTGGAAATAGCAAACAGAAAAGAACGAATACGAATGTAAACCTAGCAACAAAACCCACCCATCAATGAGGAACGACAAAAGCGTAGTTCCAATCGCAGTTGTGGAATCCCAAGCGTGCAAACTGAAACAATAGCAACAGGAAAACAAGAGGAACAACGACATGCAAACAAGAAACCAATCAACAAGCAATGAGAAAGCATCAACCAGTGAACCAGTAACGCTGCCAAGAAACGAGCAAGCATCAACCAGTGAACCAGTAAACATTGTAGAAG
>ML806798.1:368141-380570 GCA_009831015.1 Picea engelmannii | reverse complement strand
GAATTTTCATTCACACTATTGTATAAATTATATATCTATTTAAATTAACAAAACAAAATAACATAAATTTAAATATAATAAAAAATATACTCAAATACATTTTGTTGTTATTATTATTTTTTTTGTAAGTAAACAAATATTTTCCTATTGATATATTGACAAAATGTACAACCATAACAATTTGGCTAAAGGATCTGCCAGATGTCCATTAAAAGCATTAGAGTTTGTGGGCTTGCTCTGATGAAAATCAGGCCAGCTATTAAAAGGACAAAAAATAACATGCTTATGCATTGAGATATTATCTGACACGTTTAAAACAATAGACCCAAAACTAAAATTAAACCCCAAAAAAGCTATCAAACCTATACTGTAAAAACTCATAACAGCTACAAGACTATCACTCATCTAAAACGTGAACCTGAGAATCCCCCTTGGGATGAGCATCAATAGACTGAGTTGGTGGCTAAGGAGGCCAAGAGCTCGATGGATTGTCCTTGTCTTTGACAATTTGGAAAACACCACCGTGTTTCTTTACCAACCACGAAACCATGGTAATAAAAAGACCAAACTGACGCTCGAGAGCATCCATCCTCTATAATAATTTCTTGTGTTCCTACTCGTGCGACTTCATTCCATGTGCCACCATTGCCTTGACGTGCCAGTGGAGCTCCATAATTCGTTCGAACTTAGTGTCCCAGTTTCTAGTGCATCCCAGATCAAGGATGATGTTCCCCATATGTCTAACAACCACATCATCCTCAGTATGGGCCTCACAATGCGAACATCATCCTCCAGAGATGACATTGATTCCTTGACAGTCGGTTCAACCTCAAACTGGTAGTGCACAACAACTAGGGCTACCCTCGTTTTCTTCTCCATACCCGACTCTACCTTTAACTTATTGGGCACCATGTTACCCTAGACCCTACACGACATGCACCCTCTATTGAAACCACTCAAAATATCAAGAGCCCACAACTACAAACCCCCCCACTCAGACATAGACTGAGGAACAAGAACCAACAATATGAAATCAAGCACCACCTTACCATGTTTTCGAAGCCTCCTCCCACGTGCAGGCATAATGTCTGTCAGGACGGAGATGATTGTATCAACAATTTTCATTAAAGGGCTCATAACTAACAACCGCCAGTGGATCTTGCGAGTTATACCCTCCCACTTCTTGCCTAGTCCTTTGGCCATCATGCTCAAGTAAGCGTTCATCCTTTGTTGGATCAAAGGATTCAAACTAGAGCACATGAATGTGGGAAGTGACGAAAGATGAGCCAACAAATATGACCTCCCACACATGGTTATAATGGTCCTTATCCTTGTCAGTTGCCCCCTTATCTCGATCGTAGTGGCCATGTGACACTCGATCTGAATGTTTGTTGTTATTATTATCATTTGAATAATTTCTTAGTAAAAAAAATACAAATTTAACATACATATAATTATCCACTCCATGTAAAAATAAAAAACATCTAAACTATTTTAAATTTATTACTTTAATCATGGGTTTGATATATACACCTATACCAATGATAAACTCATCCAAATCAAATTTATTACTTTAATCATGGGTTTGATATATACACCTATACCAATGATAAACTCATCCAAATCAATTGTAATTATAAACAAACAAAAAAATGCAATCATATAAGTCATAATATATGAAAATACAATCATATAAATCATAATATAGATATAATTTCAAGTCAAATATGAGATTTTGATTGGAATAAATTATTATAATAATATAATTAATTATAGTTAAATATTTAATAGAGTAATTGTTGGGCTTCGTTTTTGTCATATTTCTCCACCAATTAAAGTTAGTATTTTGTTAGTAATATGTCATCATTATATATCCAATGTGGTTAATCCATCATTTTTCTATGTTTATAGTGATTAAATACCATTATATCATAGTTTTATTGACGATGGTTCATGTTAAGAATTCTTGCAAATCAAGTGTCTTCTCCAAGTGATCTTCAACATTTAAAGTGTTCCTATAGTATAAAAGGGTAAACAAATTTGAGTTCATTTCTTGTACCATCATGTTTAACTTTCTCGTGCTTGCAGTTCTCGTACCCGATCTTATAGCTTAGCTTATTGATGTATCTCCTGGCGAAAATCGAGAACATGAGTTTTTTTCGTAGCGACGTCGACATGTTGACCTATGGGTTAGAACGCATTCAAGTCACATGTGTGGACCTCCAGCTCATAAACAACAATTCAACCTGAAATTAGCAAAAGTTCCAGATAATCAACTTCCGCCTCGATTTTCACGCAAATGATGTCGAATATGAGGAATATGGAACACGGGTTTTGTTCCCAACATAGAAAATTGAGTTCAGTGGGGGATGTTTTCCATAATCAAGAATGGTTTGAGAGTTATGTTTGGTTCTTCAACATCAATCTGCCCAAATTGCAAGTTGCTCCCAGGTTTGGAAGAAACGAAATACAACGCCTAGATTTGATGGGTTTTGATTTAAATGTCAAAGAGTTGGTTGTATACTACCACGAATCCAATGCTAAATATTCCACATGGATTTTGGAGAGGATGAGTCCAAGAGTGTATGTCTTCTATAGCGTTATTTGTTGGAGTTTGAGTAGCTTCGGAAGATATTCTTATTGTATTGACCCTAAAGAATATTATATTATATTTGTTAAGACGACCCTATTGTGCCTTAGTTAAATTCGGCCCTATTGTGCCTTGATAAGTAAAATGTAAAATATAAATATAAAGTGTCAGGTCGACCTAGACCTAATTTTAGGCTCGCCAAACTACTCCTTATAAGGGAGGCTAACACCTCATTTGAACACACTCACAACACTAGCTCTGCAGCTAAGAAGAGGAAGTGTGCAAGTCTTAGAGGGAGAAGCTATTGTAGCTAGGAGGTGACGTTGTGAAGGTTCTTGGTTGATCTCTTAGGTATATCTTGGTTAAGTGGTGCGTTGTTTTTCCCTAGTCAAGGGTTTGAGGAGGATCTTTTTCTTTGTTAGTTATCTCTTGGAGAGAGGCATTGTTCTTGGTTGGTGAATTTATATTGAGGAAGTTTGTTGGGTTTTTCTCCTAGAGGGTTTTCCTAGGGTAAATCTTGTGTATGTTGTGATGTTATTCTTTCAATGATCCTTTATATGCAGTTATTGTGCTAATGGTTTAAAAGTAAAAGAACACTAATCTAATTAACTGCTTAAGACGAATATTCAACACTATTTTGCTACACCAAATCAGTGATTAGTTTCTCTCTATTGTTTTATTTTATTCTTTTTGTTTTTCATTTTCATTCATGTAGCATTTTTGTACATAACTTTTTAGAGTGTTTTTAACTATTGGATTTTTGTTTCCTTTTCTTCTTTCAATATATCTTGGGATATTTTTTTCCTTTTCTTCTTTCGACATATCTTGGATGATTTTCACACAATTATTGACATTGTCCATGATTGCAATTCTTTGTTTGTACAAAGTTATTTTTCTAAGCATCTTCAATTCTATTGGTTATATTCTTACTTCAAAAAAGAGTATTTTGCAAGTGGTGTCTTTTTACTCTTAGACAACTTGTTATGAGGGTGCTTTTTTGCACTCATTCACATTGATACCATATTTAATTATGAAAATACTTGGTCCCCATACTTTACAACTCTAAATGGATATTGGCATTATGAGCATTTGAAAGAGGGAGTCCAACATTTATTAGTGTCAAAGTTTATGTCGTCAACTGTATTGGATTTGAAAGTCTTTAGCTTACTACCACAGTCGCTAACTCGCGGCTGAGAACGCCGAAAGGTAGCGGCTGAGAACGCGTGCCTCCAATATACTGAGAACGTGTGCCCCCAATATAAAACGTTTGTGGTAATTCGTCTATGGTAATATGAAATGTTTTACTGCATTAGGTTGATAAATGGAACGTGGCAATTACATATGTTTACAGTGATTTTTTAATGTGATTAGGTAAATGTTAAAAAGTAAACATGTTAACGGAAGCCTTGATAAATGCAAGAAAGTTATGAACAATAAATCTGATCCATTGATTTTGGAGGACGACTAAGAATATGCCAGCATCTTCAATGCATAGCCATCAGATTAGGGTTTAAGGTTAAATAAGGTTAAAAGATCATTAATTGTGCCCATTGTCAATAGGTATAAGCCTTTCAGCGTAACAAGTCTCCTTGATAGATGAGTAGTAGACGAGATGAAGTGTTGGCATGGCGGCGATATATTTTACATTAATAATAGTGAAGAAAAAAAAACAATCCTTGGCAGTCCTTCAGTTACCCCAGTTGAATTCTCTGTGGATGCTCCATTAATAATTATGCTCATGATACATTTGGATGCAGAATCGACTATCTAATCTGTTTAGTGGAACTTCTTGGAATCCCTAAATTAAGAGCGTTGCCTTGACGCAGCTACAACAGTAACATCAAGCAACTATCACCAAGTTCGTGTTCCCATATTTATCCAGGGTTGCGATATGCGTATGCCACCAAGTTATCTCCGCTGCAATGAAATTAATCATGAATGCAACCCAGTCTTTTCTGCTGCAACCCAGTTATAGTAAGTTTTCCAACAAGTTATCTCTACGGACACGAATTCTCTCCTGGAGTGCAAACCTGTTATTTCTCTGCCACGATGTCATCCCTGGAAGGAAAAACGAGTTTTTCCTGTTGCCACGATTTATCCTTGAACGCAACGAAGGTCATCCTGCTCTAGCGACTCTTCCCTGGGCTCTGGCCTCATCTTTCCTTTAAAAAAAAATACGTCTTCGCTCCCTAAATTGTGCAATGAATGCACGAACTTTCCTTGGTTTTTTCAACGACTTACCCTACTTGGAATCCGTTCTGTTGCGGACTGTCAGATTGTTTTAAGAGGCCCTTACTCGTCGTTGACTGCCAACGATTTGTTTCCCCCTCCAACAAAGTTTTCCTTTGGTGATTTTTCCGTCAGAGCTTGGTGGTGTGTTCGCGCAGTTCAAATCCTTTAATTCTCATCAGCTCCGTTGTGAAACAGGGATCTTTTAATTCTCATCAACTCCGTTGTGAAACAGGGCGCTGGAAAAGGCCAAAAGAAATGTGGGAGGAAAGAGTATGTATTTTGTGCTGAAAAGTGGAAACAGAAAAACATTTCATTTTAGAATGTGCGGCCCTCAAAGACAGCAGAGAAAATTATGCAGGTATTATGGCAGCTAGTTCTTGGGATAATCTATTCAGCAAAGAGTTTGTCGAGAAGCTGGGAGCGATTATTATAAAATTTCACAGAAAAAGAACCGAATACAAAAGCTAGATGGAAAAGCAATCTGTCCCATAGGCTATTTTTAACCTAAAAATACTTTCTCTTTTTCTTTATAAAGTGTGCCATTTAAGATTATAGAAATATCAATCGCCATTAGTGTTTACCGTTAAATTGGTTGTGCTCTAAGAGCCTATTTAAGGTTTCAGCCTTGCCCATGCACGAATTGGCTCTGCGTACACCCCCTCTTTCCAGCTGCCGGAGCGTCACAGGCGAATTGTCGGGAAAATCAATGCCAGCAGTGAAGCCAGCTACAAGCCCGAACCAGTTCCCGGCGGGGATGTAGGCTGGCGGGAGTTTCCCTTAATTTAGAATATTGAGTTGCGCATCCTTAGAACGACGGGCTTCCAGACTGTCTTTCTCCCTCACAGATTTAATTACTAGGTCGAGTGAGATTGAGTCCCGGCTTGTTGCCTTTCAAAAATCTTTTACCGTTAAAAATATTCCAGCTTTTACTGAACTTTTTATAAATTATTATTTTTAAAATAAGTTGTGAAGTTTCCAAAATAAGAATTAAAGATGAAATCACTCAGCCCAATTTATTTAATTCACCATTAAACTCGTTGAGATACATCGACATGATAATATTAAGATAAAATAAACTCTAGTATAAGTCCCTCAGTTACAACTCTTTTTACAAATAAGGATAATGTGATTGCCCAAGGGTTAGTGAGAATAATATTTTATGGCTTTCCAAACGTGGGGTGAATCTTGTTTTGGGATAATGTTTATGCGATTTTTTTTAGGATTTAATGTTAGGTCAAGGTTAATGTGAATGATGTTTCAGTTTTCTTTTTCAATGATTAAGGAGTTTATTTTTCAATGATTAAGGAGGAGTCGAGGTCAAGTGCTTCATGAGAAGGAATTTGAACTCCTTTATGAGTTAACCTCTCCATGAGCGTTGTCCAGGTCGAGCAGGGCCCCTCGATCCGGGTAATGTCCTGGCTTCTTATTTACGAGTTTAAATTATCATCTGCATTTAATTTAATTTTAGTTTCTGTGCTAAGTTATTTTGCATTTAGTTTATGTTATGTATTATTTTAGGAATCCAAGAGATCAATCCTCCGGTTGGAGCACCCACAACTTTTGTCCTTTTCCTTGCCTTGCCTCTACGTTTACCCACAAACTCACACTCTACCTACGCCTTGTACCTATTTTTCCCTTTTTCCAACACTGGACCTGCTCACACCATCCACAGTCTATTTAGTTTGCCTGTCTCTAACGTATCCATTCTCCTTTTCCCCACTCTTACAACTGTTCGATTCCCTCAGTTTAACTCTGCTCGTTACCAAACTTACACATATTTCCAAGAGGATGGTATTGAGACCGCTCGCTACTACCCGAGACTGTGGAGTGAGAAGAGTGGCAGAAGTTGTTGCAATGGATGGTGTAATATTGTTTGACTAGGCTAACACGTTTCTAAAATAATATAAAAGATGACACAACAATTTTAAATTTGAAGCTAAATGCTCTTAGTAATTGGTAATTAGTAAGACCATGTTCAAAATCTAAAATTGGAAGCTCAACACTCTTAGTAATTGGTAATTAGTAAGACCATGTTCAAAATCTGAAATGTTGATCGCTATGTACAAGTCCTCAGATTAGGATTTGAAAAAATTAGGGAGGTATTCAGACCACTCACTACTGTAGCAGAAGCTGCTGCAATGTATGGTGCAATATTGTTTGACTTGGTTAACATGTTTCTAAAATAATAAAAAAGAACTCAACACTCTTAGCAATTGGTAAAGAGTAAGACCATGTTCAAAATATGAAATTTAAAGCTCAACGCTCTTAGTAATTGGTAATTAGTAAGACCATGTTCAAAATCTGAAATGTTGATCGCTATGTATGACTCATTTCAAAATGACACGTGGAAGGTAGTAGAAACGTTAGTTCATGATATTATCATTCCCCGTTAGTGCATGCCTTAGTTTATTATCATCATATAGTAAAATGCTTCTATCTAATCATGATAGAAAATATCAACTTCATATAAAACAACGCTTGATTATATAGACGATAAATTTGGCAATTTTTAGGGGAGGCAGGTGTGAGGGGGTGGGGAGTTCTCTTAGACCCCGGAGGAAATAAATTCTTGCACTATTATTGGAATCTAGGAATCAAAACTAATAATAGAGTCGAAGTCTACGCTCTATTTAAGGGAATTTTATTAGTTAAACAAAAGCAAATCAAGACCTTGAACGCAGTTGGGGACTCCAAAATGATTATAAGTCTTATGATCTTAGGTTCCTCGCCGAAGAATCTTTCGCTAAAGAAAATTGTGGATCAAATCCAGCTTCACTATAGTGGTATTCTCATGTGCTTTTTTCATGTCTATAGGCATAGTAATTATGAAGTTGATGAACTTGCCAATCGGGCAATTGGCAAAGCCCCGGTCTCTTGGGGGGTCAATCTTGAGGATTCTTATGCTCTTTTGTCGTGACCAAGAGCCTATTATTCTCCCCTCGCTTAAGGCTCCTTCTTGTTTGACGCGTGGGAGGTGGTGGTGGTATTGTGGCATTTGTTCCAATGCGCAGAAGTTGATAAGATGGAGGATGGGATGTGTGATGGTAGAAAATCACTATGTGCATGCGAGACATTACACCCTGGTAATGGATTCGACTGGAAGGTACATTAGTTCAGATGATTATGAAGCTTGGTGTTGGATGAATCTTCTTGCGGAAAGTGGGATGGTATGTCTTGGGCTCAAGCAATTGGCTTAGAGAACTGCATTTGTCACCAAGCGATCTTCTAAGGTCACGGAGGGCAGACGAATATGGTTCTTCCAGTTTGGGAAGGTACTGGTTGCAGTGCGAAATGATGTCTATGGGTACTTTCATCTTAATCATGAGTTTAAGTGGTTTTACGACGGAAGTATGGTTATATCCGGTGTAGCAGCAAACAAAGAGTATGATAGTTGGAGTGTATGTAGAATTGTAGCTCTTGTGGGTTTTCTATGGTGGGAAGGGTGGCCATTTGCTCTGGGTTCAATTTGCCTGGGTCGAGTGCTTTGTGTGTTGGGGTGGCAAGTAGTTCGAAGCAAATTCTCCTTGTGCGTCTTAGAAGGAAGAGGGACTGTTTACGGAGCTGGTGAGCCTAGGTGCTTCACCTCATACATAATGAATTTTGAGGGCAACGGAGGATTGCGAGTCTCCAACAGAGAAATGAAGGAGCTTGAGGAAGAAGATCGCCAACAATTGCATATTAGGGTGGGAACTTTAAGCTCCACTATATCCTTTATCTTGGAAACACTTTCTTAGCATCGAAATTTGATTGATCAGCTGCAAGATGAAGTGTATGTGTCGAGAAGTTAGAATGAGGAAATGAAATTCAAAATTGAACAATTGGAAGGGAACCATGAACAATCGTCTCAAGTAGGCATCTCCAGCCAGGAATCGAGGAATGAATCAACAACATCTTTTTGCCCACTTCCAGACCTCAACAAGCCTGTGGCAGAGGAATGGGAAAAAGAAGGAATGTCAGTCGTCAAGCAAAAACCTAGTAGTTGATCAAAAATCATTATGTAATCTCCATGTTTTATTTTTGTATATGTATCAATGGTATTTTCTATCGATTATACTCTTTATAGAATAATAGTAGGCTAAGTTTCTGGAGAATTAGCAAGGGAAAAGATATAGTCATTGTAGAACCATCTATGCAACAGTTTTTTTGAGAGTTATGAAGTATTTTTGAAACTGATTTTGTACTCAATGATTTTAACCACACCATAAAATTCTCTAGTTTTTGTGAAAAAAAATATGACAATTTTACCTTTAATTTTCTTTGAAAGACTAAAAACGACCATGACATATCATATCATGCTTCTTTTAATATAAAGAAAACCTTTAACTATTATGCTCGTAATATCAAGAACTTTTTACATGTGTTCATGCTAATTTAATAAATAAAATAATAGCATAATTTAATTAATAAAATAATAACATGGTCATAATTTCAAAGGGAAATCCAAAGTTTGAAAAAAATATGTCTATTTCAAATCTTAACCATCAAATCAAAGAAGGTAATTATTAATTAAAAAATTCACAAACAAAAAGACAATTACTCGTTTCTATAAGAGATCCCTTAAATCACTCATTGAGGATTATATGAAACGGAGAAAGATTGTAAAGTTGAAATGGGTGAATGCTAATTTATTGTGAATGAGACAAAAATGATCCAAAATGCTTCGCAGTGGAACTGTGAATGAAACTCACCATGGGATTGTAGATTCGGCCCAAAACTATGGATGTGATATACATGAATCCATTTGTTTAAGCCTGTGACATTAATTCATATTTAGGCGAGGCATACCAATTCGAACGCATATATGCTATCTAGGATTCTTAAGTTTAAAAAAAAAAAAATTGTTTTAGCAATTATCACGTGAATAGGAGATGCAATTATTGGAGAAATTGTAATGTTCTATTACTATATATGTAGCCCAGAAATGTATATAGCTATCAATTTGCGTGTTGACTACCTATTAGAATAGGGTTGACAGTAAATTTCATCATTCATCCAAAGTTTTACATTAGTTAACTTTTTTTCTTCACTTTAAATTTTACCATTTCTTCATAATTTTACTTCTGCTAACTTTTTTTATATAGTGAACTGCATTTATTTATTCAGTGATTGGTTGAGCGCTTTCACCTCTTATTCTAAGGCTGGCGACGATGTAATCATTATTTTCGCACTTACTCTAATGCGACAGTGTACATCCATAAATGTGCGGCTTCCCTTGATCAGCGCACGTATACTGATATATACGTACTCTGAAGTTTGGGTTTGAGAGAAAGTATGTATCATTTTCGCCCATAAATGACCAGATGAGAAAGCATGTATCACTTTTGCCCATTAATTGCGGTGACTAATGTTATCAGATTGGGGCTTGGTGTGGTTTCACGTGGGAGGGTGACGTAGGATTGTGAAAATAAGTTGGCATTCACAACAGTGAGAGGAGCATTGCAGGAAGTATTTTTTTTTCGTAATTTTCGCAACCAGAAAGATCTGTCATTGTATTCAAGTCATTCCTCCAGTGAAAACCACTCCCTAACTCTCCAGTCATCGTTGCCCCACATTCAATCGCTGAGTAATAAATCTGATAATCAATGCAAGTCTGACTTGCCTTGTTGTATGACTAATTTTAAATATGAAAAACTTTGAATGTGTGCGTTGTTAGAGTCACGGGCAAATATTTACGTCCTGCCTATTTTTTTATGTGCATTATGTAGTTAATAAGTACACGGTTTTATGGCATTATAATCGATATATAGAGTGATGCCATTTCCAAATCAAATCCAAATTCAGCTTTAAAGTTTCATAAATTCTTTTTTTTATGCCATTTCCAGATCTTTGTGACGCCATTTCCAAATCAAATCCAAATTCAGCTTTAAAGTTTCATAAACATTTTTTTTATGTCATTTTCAAATCATATCTGGATTCAGGTTCAAAGTTTCATAATTTTTTAGCTGCAGGTATGTCGATAGGCAAATCTTGTTTAAATTAGAGTTTTGAATGCATAGATAAATTCAATATTAAGAAAAATCCATATAATTTCAATAATTGATATATGCTTCTAAATTTGTAACCAATCTTCAACAAAACTCATAAAAACATATAAAAAAACTATAAAAATATAAAAATCAAATTATTAAGCATAAAAAATCTCTTATTAGTCCCTGCCGGAAGGCCTGGGACTATAGCAATGAGTTCATCATTGACTTGATATTAGTTTAGGGTTGACTTTAAAAAAATTCAGAAATTATAATGTGTAACTTAGTAAGTTTGTATTCATACATTTAAAATATATATATATATATGTAACAATTTTATTGGCTCATAGGTTTGAAGTGTTATTGCCAGCTTCACTTCTTCCCATGCTTTAAATAATGTTTAAAACACTTCTTCCAACTACCACCCTTAACTCCTGTACTTTTCCATACTATTTGAACTAATCAATCATGTCCACGTTTCCAAAATCACATGGCTTGAGCTGATACGAATCTGAGTTATGGGCTCGAGTTGTGTGCAAACTTGGGATCTGAAGGTTTCTCTTGTTCTCATCCGATTGGATCTTAAGGTTCCCGACACTACCAGGCGATGGCCCATCCCCAAGCCCTCCATCTCTCTTTGCAATTTTAAGCAGTTGTATGTTTAGGATTCCATCGAGGAAGACGAAGCCGAAGGCATGGGCGATAATGGTTGCGCCAAGGAAGAAGACAAGTGCCCTTCCGATCCCAAAATCAGCGAAGAAAATAAGCGGAAAAGAGAGCAAGAATGCGTTGATTACGACAAGGAAATCAAATGCCCTAAGACCACAGTAGGTCACCAGCTAGATGCTCTGGTTCAGATGTATTGTGATGATTCAGTCATCCCTAAAAATGCCAGAGATCCAAAAAGGGCCTCGGATTGACCCGGACCCCAGGATTCAGGCTCTGTGCAAGAGGAGAAGCTTCCAGAGGCTACTAAGCCCGTTCAAGAGGTAGCTAACTATGTTTTATTTTCATTGTTTAATTGTTGGAATTGCTGCAAGAAACATGCTCTGGAGGGAATTCCAAGGTATTTCACGTAATGCCATCACCTCCTATTAAGGATTTTTGGCTTAGATCCTGATAAGGTTGACTTTACTGTTTAGCACATACCCCTGTTTTGTAAGCTTTCACAACACTGATTTCAAATTTTCCTGCTCAAAAAATCTCAATGTTAATTGTGTTTCAATGTTTGTTGTTGTTATTGTTCCCACAAAAGCTAATTACTATTCCTGAAATTCGGAATCACGAGTGGTTTTTAAAGAATTTACCTGCAGATTTGCGGACCTTGACGTCGATAGCAGTGAGGAGTTCCTATGTGCTTTGTAATATTATTATGTTTTAAGGGTTTTGCAGTTGCCTCCATTGCAACACGATAACAGTATTATGCTGGGTTTTTTTTCTGAGACTTCACTTCTGCCAGGCCCTAACACAATTATGGAGGCATAGTAGAAAATTATCACATCTTAAGTGGGCTAGAGATGTGCTCCAGCTTAGATTAGATATACAGTGCAAGCTGATCATTGCTATGAATTTCTAGATCCTGGGCTTTTCAGATTTCAATAATCCAATCTGTTAATGGTCCTCAAGTTCTTACAATCAGCG
>ML806798.1:313749-350964 GCA_009831015.1 Picea engelmannii | reverse complement strand
GTGAGTCAACAATCAATCTGACAGAATCACGGTTTCGAAGGACTGTAGAGGTTGTTTCCCAAAACCTATCTTGACAAGTTTCCAACAAAACCTATCCCTAAAATATGTCTTCGACATAATTACTATTTTATTTTATTTTTTGTAAAATAAGTAAATAAATAAATTATATATATATATATATATATATATATATATATATGTGTGTGTATGTATATATAATTTATTAAAATATATATTTTACAATCATTCTCTCTATATATTACTTAATCATTACAAAATGAAAATTATAAATTAGAATATATAATCATAAAATGATTGAATTAAAAAGATCTTTCACATTTTTTAAATATAAACTATTATAAAAATTTATAAATATGATCATATAAGTTATTTTATTTATTTAAATTAATTTTTCTTATAATAATAATAATAATTTATTATATTTTCTTATAATAATAATAATAATAATAATAATAATAATTTATTTGGTTATTTAGATATCAAATTGGTGTATAAGACTTTTTTGACTCGTAAAGTTTATGGAGGTATATATATCCTACCCCTACCCCTCTGGATTTGAACTTGTAACTTCTTATGAGGAAACACATATTCTTAACCATTAAACCCACTCAAATTGTAAATTTATTATTATATATTTGAATTTAAATAAGTTTATTATTTTATTTTAATTTTTATATCTTTTATTCCTTAAATTTTTTTGTCAATTATTTATGTATGAATAAAGTATTAAAATCCAAAAAAAATAAATATTATAAACATGTTTTTCCCATATCAATATATATAAATGTCTAAAAACGGCTAAAAACATTAAAAAAAAAATCTAATTATATCAAAATCTATATGTGTGAGAGAATGGATTTTTTATGCATATAAATTGCTAAAATCATAAAAATACATGGATCTAATTGTATCCAAGTCTATATGTGTGAGAGAATGAATTTCTTATTCATATAGATATATGAAGGTTTATTTATTTAATTCACGTAAGTATATAAATTTTATAAATTATTTTAAATTATAAAAAAATATATATATTAACATTTTAATAGTTTTCAAATCATTTAAATTATTAAAATACATTGAATTTTCATTCACACTATTGTATAAATTATATATCTATTTAAATTAACAAAACAAAATAACATAAATTTAAATATAATAAAAAATATACTCAAATACATTTTGTTGTTATTATTTTTTTTTTTTTAAGTAAACAAATATTTTACTATTGATATATTGATAAAATGTACAACCATAACAATTTGGCTAAAGGATCTGCCAGATGTCCATCAAAAGCATTAGAGTCGGTGGGCTTGCTTTGATGGAAATCAGGCCAGCTATTAAAGGGACAAAAAATAGCATGCTTATGCATAGAGATATTATCTGACACGTTTAAAACAATAGACCCAAAACTAAAATTAAACCCCAAAAAAGCTATCAAACCTATACTGTAAAAACTCATAACAGCTACAAGACCACCACTCATCTAAAACATGAACCTGAGGATCCCCTTGGGATGAGCATCAATAGACTGAGTTGGTGGCTAAGGAGGCCAAGAGCTCGATGGCTTGTCCTTGTCTTTGGCAATTTGGAAAACACCACCATGTTTCTTTACCAACCACGAAACCATGGTAATAAAAAGACCAAACTGACGCTCCAGAGCATCCATCCTCTGCAATAATTTATTTTGTTCCTACTAGTGCGACTTCATTCCCTGTGCCACCATTGCCTTGACGTGTCAGTGGAGCTCCATAATTCGTTGGAACTTAGTGTCCCAATTTCTGGTGCATCCCAGATCAAGGATGATGTTCCCCATATGTCTAACAACCACATCGTCCTCAGTATGGGCCCTCACAATGCGAACATCATCCTCCAGAGCTAACATTGATTCCTTGATAGTCGGTTCAACCTCAAACTGGTAGTGCACAACAACTAGGGCTACCCTCGTTTTCTTCTCCATACCCGACTCTACCTTTAACTTCTTGGGTACCATGTTACCCCAGGCCCTACACGGCATGCACCCTCTATTGAAACCACTCAAAATATCAAGAGCCCACAACTCCAAACCCCCCCACTCAGACATAAACCGAGGAACAAGAACTAACAATATAAAATCAAGCACCACCTTACCATGTTTTTGAAGCCTCCTCCCACGTGCAAGCATAATGTTTGTCAGGACGGAGATGATTGTATCAACAATTTTCATTAAAGGGCTCATAACTAACAACTGCCAGTGGATCATGTGAGTTATACCCTCCCACTTCTTGCCTAGTCCTTTGGCCATCATGCTCAAGTAAGCATTCATCCCTTGCTGGATCAGAGGATTCAAACTAGAGCACACGAATGTGGGAAGTGACGAAAAATGAGCCAACAAATATGACCTCCCACACATGGTTATAATGGTCAGTATCCTTGTCAATTACCCCCTTATCTCGACCATAATGGCCATGTGACACTCGATCTGAATGTTTGTTGTTATTATTATCATTTAAATAATTTCTTAGTAAAAAAAATACAAATTTAACATACATATAATTATCCACTCCATGTAAAAATAAAAAACATCTAAACTATTTTAAATTTATTACTTTAATCATGGGTTTGATATATACACCTATACCAATGATAAACTTATCCAAATCAATTGTAATTATAAACAAACAAAAAAATGCAATCATATAAGTCATAATATATGAAAATACAATCATATAAATCATAATATAGATACAATTTCAAGTCAAATATAATTAATGTGTGTTGGAGATTTTGATTGGAATAAATTATTATAATAATATAATTAGTTATAGTTAAATATTTAATGGAGTAATTGTTGGGTTCCGTTTTTGTCATATTTCTCCACCAATTAAAGTTAGTATTTTGTTAGTACTATGTCATCATTATATATCCAATGTGGTTAATCCATCATTTTTCTATGTTTATAGTGATTAAATACTATTATATCATAGTTTTGTTGACGATGGTTCATGTTAAGAATTCCTGCAAATCAAGCATTTTTTCCGAGTGATCTTCAACATTTAAAGTGTTTCTATAGTATGAAAGGGTAAACAAAATTGAGTTCATTTCTTGTACCGTTATGTTTAACTTTCTCGTACTTGCAGTTCTCGTACCCGATCTTATAGCTTAGCTTATTGATGCATCTCCTGGCGAAAATTGAGAACATGAGTTTTTTTCGCAGCGACGTCGACATGTTGACCTGTGGGTTAGAACGCACTCAAGTCACGTGTGTGGACCTCCAGCTCATAAACAACAATTCAACTTGAAAATAGCAAAAGTTCTAGACAATCAACTTCCGCCTCGATTTTCATGCAGATGATGTTGAATATGAGGAATATGGAACATGGGTTTTGTTCTTAGCATAGAAAATTGAGTTTAGTGGGGGATGTTTTCCATAGTCAAGAATGGTTTGAGAGTTATGTTTGGTTCTTCAACGTTAATCTGCCCAAATTGCAAGTTGCTCCCAGGTTTGGAAGAAACGAAATACAACGCCTAGATTTGATGGGTTTTGATTTAAATGTCAAAGAGTTGGTTGTATACTACCACGAATCCAATGCTAAATATTCCACATGGATTTTGGAGAGGATGAGTCCAAGAGTGTCTATTTTCTATAGCATTATTTGTTGGAGTTTGAGTAGCTTCGGAAGATATTCTTATTGTATTGACCCTAAAGAATATTATATTATATTTGTTAAGACGACCCTATTGTGCCTTAGTTAAAGTCGGCCCTATTGTGTCTTGATAAGTAAAATGTAAAATAGAAAGATAAAGTGTCAGGTCGACCTAGACCTAATTTTAGGCTCGCCAAACTACTCCTTATAAGGGAGGCTAACACCTCATTTGAACACACTCACAACACTAGCTTTGCAGCTAAGAAGATGAAGTGTGCAAGTCTTAGAGGGAGAAGCTACTGCAGCTAGGAGGTGACGTTGTGAAAGTTCTTGGTTGATCTCTTGGGTATATCTTGGTTAAGTGGTGCGCTACTCTTCCCTACTCAAGGGTTTGAGGATGATCTTTTTCTTTGTTAGTTATCTCTTGGAGAGAGACATTGTTCTTGGTTGGTGAATTTATATTGAGGAAGTTTGTTGGGTTTTTCCCCTAGAGGGTTTTTCTAGGGTAAATCTTGTGTATGTTGTGAATGTTATTCTTTCAATGATCCTTTATATGCAGTTATTGTGCTAATGGTTTAAAAGTAAAAGAACACTAATCTAATTAACTGCTTAAGATGAATATTCAACACTATTTTGCTACACCAAATCTACAGTCAATCGTTAGTTTCTCTCTATTGTTTTATTTTATTCTTTTTGGTTTTCATTTTCATTCATGTAGCATTTTTGTACATAACTTTTTAGAGTGTTTTTAACTATTGGATTTTTTTTTCCTTTTCTTCTTTCAATATATCTTGGGATATTTTTTTCCTTTTCTTCTTTCGACATATCTTGGATGATTTTCACACAATTATTGACATTGTCCATGATTGCAATTCTTTGTTTGTATAAAGTTATTTTTCTAAGCATTTTCAATTCTATTGGTTATATTCTTACTTCAAAAAAGAGTATTTTGCAATTGGTGTCTTTTTACTCTTATACAACTTGTTATGAGGGTGCTTTTTTGCACTCATTCACATTGATACCATATTGAAAGAGTAACATCAAGCAACTATCACCAAGTTCGTGTTCCCATATTTATCCAGGGTTGGGATATGCGTATGCCACCAAGTTATCTCCGCTGCAATGAAATTAATCATGAATGCAACCCAGTCTTTTCTGCTGCAACCCAGTTATAGTTAGTTTTCCAACAAGTTATCTCTACGGACACGAATTCTCTCCTGGAGTGCAAACCTGTTATTTCTCTGCCACGATGTCATTCCTGGAAGGAAAAACGAGTTTTTCCTGTTGCCACGATTGATCCTTGAACGCAACGAAGGTCATCCTGCTCTAGCGACTCTTCCCTGGGCTCTGGGCTCTGGCCTCATCTTTCCTTTAAAAAACAATACGTCTTCACTCCCTAAATTGTGCAGTGAATGCACCAACTTTCCTTGGTTTTTTCAACGACTTACTCGACTTGGAATCCGTTCTGTTGCAGACTGTCAGATTGTTTTAAGAGGCCCTTACTCATCGTTGATTGCCAATGATTTGTTTCCCCCTCCAACAAAGTTTTCCTTTGGTGATTTTTCCGTCAGAGCTTGGTGGTGTGTTCGCGCAGTTCAAATCCTCTAAAGTGTGCCATTTAAGATGATAGAAATATCAATCGCCATTAGTGTTTACCGTTAAATTGGTTGTGCTCTAAGAGACTATTTAAGGTTTAAGCCTTGCCCATGCACGAATTGGCTCTGCGTACACCCCCCTCTTTCCAGCTGCCGGAGCGTCACAGGCGAACTGTCGAGAAAATCAATGCCAGCAGTGAAGCCAGCTACAAGCCCGAACCAGTTCCCGGCGGGGATGTAGGCTGGCGGGAGTTTCCCTTAATTTAGAATATTGAGTTGCGCATCCTTAGAACGACGGGCTTCCAGACTGTCTTTCTCCCTCACAGATTTAATTACTAGGTCGAGTGAGATTGAGTCCCGGCTTGTTGCCTTTCAAAAATCTTTTACCGTTAAAAATATTCCAGCTTTTACTGAACTTTTTATAAATTATTATTTTTAAAATAAGTTGTGAAGTTTCCAAAATAAGAATTAAAGATGAAATCACTCAGCCCAATTTATTTAATTCACCATTAAACTCGTTGAGATACATCGACATGATAATATTAAGATAAAATAAACTCTAGTATAAGTCCCTCAGTTACAACTCTTTTTACAAATAAGGATAATGTGATTGCCCAAGGGTTAGTGAGAATAATATTTTATGGCTTTCCAAACGTGGGGTGAATCTTGTTTTGGGATAATGTTTATGCGATTTTTTTTAGGATTTAATGTTAGGTCAAGGTTAATGTGAATGATGTTTCAGTTTTCTTTTTCAATGATTAAGGAGTTTATTTTTCAATGATTAAGGAGGAGTCGAGGTCAAGTGCTTCATGAGAAGGAATTTGAACTCCTTTATGAGTTAACCTCTCCATGAGCGTTGTCCAGGTCGAGCAGGGCCCCTCGATCCGGGTAATGTCCTGGCTTCTTATTTACGAGTTTAAATTATCATCTGCATTTAATTTAATTTTAGTTTCTGTGCTAAGTTATTTTGCATTTAGTTTATGTTATGTATTATTTTAGGAATCCAAGAGATCAATCCTCCGGTTGGAGCACCCACAACTTTTGTCCTTTTCCTTGCCTTGCCTCTACGTTTACCCACAAACTCACACTCTACCTACGCCTTGTACCTATTTTTCCCTTTTTCCAACACTGGACCTGCTCACACCATCCACAGTCTATTTAGTTTGCCTGTCTCTAACGTATCCATTCTCCTTTTCCCCACTCTTACAACTGTTCGATTCCCTCAGTTTAACTCTGCTCGTTACCAAACTTACACATATTTCCAAGAGGATGGTATTGAGACCGCTCGCTACTACCCGAGACTGTGGAGTGAGAAGAGTGGCAGAAGTTGTTGCAATGGATGGTGTAATATTGTTTGACTAGGCTAACACGTTTCTAAAATAATATAAAAGATGACACAACAATTTTAAATTTGAAGCTAAATGCTCTTAGTAATTGGTAATTAGTAAGACCATGTTCAAAATCTAAAATTGGAAGCTCAACACTCTTAGTAATTGGTAATTAGTAAGACCATGTTCAAAATCTGAAATGTTGATCGCTATGTACAAGTCCTCAGATTAGGATTTGAAAAAATTAGGGAGGTATTCAGACCACTCACTACTGTAGCAGAAGCTGCTGCAATGTATGGTGCAATATTGTTTGACTTGGTTAACATGTTTCTAAAATAATAAAAAAGAACTCAACACTCTTAGCAATTGGTAAAGAGTAAGACCATGTTCAAAATATGAAATTTAAAGCTCAACGCTCTTAGTAATTGGTAATTAGTAAGACCATGTTCAAAATCTGAAATGTTGATCGCTATGTATGACTCATTTCAAAATGACACGTGGAAGGTAGTAGAAACGTTAGTTCATGATATTATCATTCCCCGTTAGTGCATGCCTTAGTTTATTATCATCATATAGTAAAATGCTTCTATCTAATCATGATAGAAAATATCAACTTCATATAAAACAACGCTTGATTATATAGACGATAAATTTGGCAATTTTTAGGGGAGGCAGGTGTGAGGGGGTGGGGAGTTCTCTTAGACCCCGGAGGAAATAAATTCTTGCACTATTATTGGAATCTAGGAATCAAAACTAATAATAGAGTCGAAGTCTACGCTCTATTTAAGGGAATTTTATTAGTTAAACAAAAGCAAATCAAGACCTTGAACGCAGTTGGGGACTCCAAAATGATTATAAGTCTTATGATCTTAGGTTCCTCGCCGAAGAATCTTTCGCTAAAGAAAATTGTGGATCAAATCCAGCTTCACTATAGTGGTATTCTCATGTGCTTTTTTCATGTCTATAGGCATAGTAATTATGAAGTTGATGAACTTGCCAATCGGGCAATTGGCAAAGCCCCGGTCTCTTGGGGGGTCAATCTTGAGGATTCTTATGCTCTTTTGTCGTGACCAAGAGCCTATTATTCTCCCCTCGCTTAAGGCTCCTTCTTGTTTGACGCGTGGGAGGTGGTGGTGGTATTGTGGCATTTGTTCCAATGCGCAGAAGTTGATAAGATGGAGGATGGGATGTGTGATGGTAGAAAATCACTATGTGCATGCGAGACATTACACCCTGGTAATGGATTCGACTGGAAGGTACATTAGTTCAGATGATTATGAAGCTTGGTGTTGGATGAATCTTCTTGCGGAAAGTGGGATGGTATGTCTTGGGCTCAAGCAATTGGCTTAGAGAACTGCATTTGTCACCAAGCGATCTTCTAAGGTCACGGAGGGCAGACGAATATGGTTCTTCCAGTTTGGGAAGGTACTGGTTGCAGTGCGAAATGATGTCTATGGGTACTTTCATCTTAATCATGAGTTTAAGTGGTTTTACGACGGAAGTATGGTTATATCCGGTGTAGCAGCAAACAAAGAGTATGATAGTTGGAGTGTATGTAGAATTGTAGCTCTTGTGGGTTTTCTATGGTGGGAAGGGTGGCCATTTGCTCTGGGTTCAATTTGCCTGGGTCGAGTGCTTTGTGTGTTGGGGTGGCAAGTAGTTCGAAGCAAATTCTCCTTGTGCGTCTTAGAAGGAAGAGGGACTGTTTACGGAGCTGGTGAGCCTAGGTGCTTCACCTCATACATAATGAATTTTGAGGGCAACGGAGGATTGCGAGTCTCCAACAGAGAAATGAAGGAGCTTGAGGAAGAAGATCGCCAACAATTGCATATTAGGGTGGGAACTTTAAGCTCCACTATATCCTTTATCTTGGAAACACTTTCTTAGCATCGAAATTTGATTGATCAGCTGCAAGATGAAGTGTATGTGTCGAGAAGTTAGAATGAGGAAATGAAATTCAAAATTGAACAATTGGAAGGGAACCATGAACAATCGTCTCAAGTAGGCATCTCCAGCCAGGAATCGAGGAATGAATCAACAACATCTTTTTGCCCACTTCCAGACCTCAACAAGCCTGTGGCAGAGGAATGGGAAAAAGAAGGAATGTCAGTCGTCAAGCAAAAACCTAGTAGTTGATCAAAAATCATTATGTAATCTCCATGTTTTATTTTTGTATATGTATCAATGGTATTTTCTATCGATTATACTCTTTATAGAATAATAGTAGGCTAAGTTTCTGGAGAATTAGCAAGGGAAAAGATATAGTCATTGTAGAACCATCTATGCAACAGTTTTTTTGAGAGTTATGAAGTATTTTTGAAACTGATTTTGTACTCAATGATTTTAACCACACCATAAAATTCTCTAGTTTTTGTGAAAAAAAATATGACAATTTTACCTTTAATTTTCTTTGAAAGACTAAAAACGACCATGACATATCATATCATGCTTCTTTTAATATAAAGAAAACCTTTAACTATTATGCTCGTAATATCAAGAACTTTTTACATGTGTTCATGCTAATTTAATAAATAAAATAATAGCATAATTTAATTAATAAAATAATAACATGGTCATAATTTCAAAGGGAAATCCAAAGTTTGAAAAAAATATGTCTATTTCAAATCTTAACCATCAAATCAAAGAAGGTAATTATTAATTAAAAAATTCACAAACAAAAAGACAATTACTCGTTTCTATAAGAGATCCCTTAAATCACTCATTGAGGATTATATGAAACGGAGAAAGATTGTAAAGTTGAAATGGGTGAATGCTAATTTATTGTGAATGAGACAAAAATGATCCAAAATGCTTCGCAGTGGAACTGTGAATGAAACTCACCATGGGATTGTAGATTCGGCCCAAAACTATGGATGTGATATACATGAATCCATTTGTTTAAGCCTGTGACATTAATTCATATTTAGGCGAGGCATACCAATTCGAACGCATATATGCTATCTAGGATTCTTAAGTTTAAAAAAAAAAAAATTGTTTTAGCAATTATCACGTGAATAGGAGATGCAATTATTGGAGAAATTGTAATGTTCTATTACTATATATGTAGCCCAGAAATGTATATAGCTATCAATTTGCGTGTTGACTACCTATTAGAATAGGGTTGACAGTAAATTTCATCATTCATCCAAAGTTTTACATTAGTTAACTTTTTTTCTTCACTTTAAATTTTACCATTTCTTCATAATTTTACTTCTGCTAACTTTTTTTATATAGTGAACTGCATTTATTTATTCAGTGATTGGTTGAGCGCTTTCACCTCTTATTCTAAGGCTGGCGACGATGTAATCATTATTTTCGCACTTACTCTAATGCGACAGTGTACATCCATAAATGTGCGGCTTCCCTTGATCAGCGCACGTATACTGATATATACGTACTCTGAAGTTTGGGTTTGAGAGAAAGTATGTATCATTTTCGCCCATAAATGACCAGATGAGAAAGCATGTATCACTTTTGCCCATTAATTGCGGTGACTAATGTTATCAGATTGGGGCTTGGTGTGGTTTCACGTGGGAGGGTGACGTAGGATTGTGAAAATAAGTTGGCATTCACAACAGTGAGAGGAGCATTGCAGGAAGTATTTTTTTTTCGTAATTTTCGCAACCAGAAAGATCTGTCATTGTATTCAAGTCATTCCTCCAGTGAAAACCACTCCCTAACTCTCCAGTCATCGTTGCCCCACATTCAATCGCTGAGTAATAAATCTGATAATCAATGCAAGTCTGACTTGCCTTGTTGTATGACTAATTTTAAATATGAAAAACTTTGAATGTGTGCGTTGTTAGAGTCACGGGCAAATATTTACGTCCTGCCTATTTTTTTATGTGCATTATGTAGTTAATAAGTACACGGTTTTATGGCATTATAATCGATATATAGAGTGATGCCATTTCCAAATCAAATCCAAATTCAGCTTTAAAGTTTCATAAATTCTTTTTTTTATGCCATTTCCAGATCTTTGTGACGCCATTTCCAAATCAAATCCAAATTCAGCTTTAAAGTTTCATAAACATTTTTTTTATGTCATTTTCAAATCATATCTGGATTCAGGTTCAAAGTTTCATAATTTTTTAGCTGCAGGTATGTCGATAGGCAAATCTTGTTTAAATTAGAGTTTTGAATGCATAGATAAATTCAATATTAAGAAAAATCCATATAATTTCAATAATTGATATATGCTTCTAAATTTGTAACCAATCTTCAACAAAACTCATAAAAACATATAAAAAAACTATAAAAATATAAAAATCAAATTATTAAGCATAAAAAATCTCTTATTAGTCCCTGCCGGAAGGCCTGGGACTATAGCAATGAGTTCATCATTGACTTGATATTAGTTTAGGGTTGACTTTAAAAAAATTCAGAAATTATAATGTGTAACTTAGTAAGTTTGTATTCATACATTTAAAATATATATATATATATGTAACAATTTTATTGGCTCATAGGTTTGAAGTGTTATTGCCAGCTTCACTTCTTCCCATGCTTTAAATAATGTTTAAAACACTTCTTCCAACTACCACCCTTAACTCCTGTACTTTTCCATACTATTTGAACTAATCAATCATGTCCACGTTTCCAAAATCACATGGCTTGAGCTGATACGAATCTGAGTTATGGGCTCGAGTTGTGTGCAAACTTGGGATCTGAAGGTTTCTCTTGTTCTCATCCGATTGGATCTTAAGGTTCCCGACACTACCAGGCGATGGCCCATCCCCAAGCCCTCCATCTCTCTTTGCAATTTTAAGCAGTTGTATGTTTAGGATTCCATCGAGGAAGACGAAGCCGAAGGCATGGGCGATAATGGTTGCGCCAAGGAAGAAGACAAGTGCCCTTCCGATCCCAAAATCAGCGAAGAAAATAAGCGGAAAAGAGAGCAAGAATGCGTTGATTACGACAAGGAAATCAAATGCCCTAAGACCACAGTAGGTCACCAGCTAGATGCTCTGGTTCAGATGTATTGTGATGATTCAGTCATCCCTAAAAATGCCAGAGATCCAAAAAGGGCCTCGGATTGACCCGGACCCCAGGATTCAGGCTCTGTGCAAGAGGAGAAGCTTCCAGAGGCTACTAAGCCCGTTCAAGAGGTAGCTAACTATGTTTTATTTTCATTGTTTAATTGTTGGAATTGCTGCAAGAAACATGCTCTGGAGGGAATTCCAAGGTATTTCACGTAATGCCATCACCTCCTATTAAGGATTTTTGGCTTAGATCCTGATAAGGTTGACTTTACTGTTTAGCACATACCCCTGTTTTGTAAGCTTTCACAACACTGATTTCAAATTTTCCTGCTCAAAAAATCTCAATGTTAATTGTGTTTCAATGTTTGTTGTTGTTATTGTTCCCACAAAAGCTAATTACTATTCCTGAAATTCGGAATCACGAGTGGTTTTTAAAGAATTTACCTGCAGATTTGCGGACCTTGACGTCGATAGCAGTGAGGAGTTCCTATGTGCTTTGTAATATTATTATGTTTTAAGGGTTTTGCAGTTGCCTCCATTGCAACACGATAACAGTATTATGCTGGGTTTTTTTTCTGAGACTTCACTTCTGCCAGGCCCTAACACAATTATGGAGGCATAGTAGAAAATTATCACATCTTAAGTGGGCTAGAGATGTGCTCCAGCTTAGATTAGATATACAGTGCAAGCTGATCATTGCTATGAATTTCTAGATCCTGGGCTTTTCAGATTTCAATAATCCAATCTGTTAATGGTCCTCAAGTTCTTACAATCAGCGCTGCTTGTTGTAGACTTATACATGAAGGTTGGGAAGAATTTAGTCTCTTTTTAATTGGATAGAACTTTTGTTCAGGATGTTCTGGAAACGTTGGGAATTACTACTGAACTCTATTATTTATATTCTCAATTCATGTCAAATCTCGGTATTAGTTAGTTTGTGCATTTTTTATTTGGAGGGAGTGATGCAATGCATCCATGAACAACAAAGAAAAGGGTTCTCATTATGTAGACAAAGTCCCTACTAATTGCAAAACTGTMTAAATCTTCACGCATTCCATCTAATTATTTTCTTTCAAGGAAGATTAATGATCAGCGTGTCTAACACTAGTGTAATGTTTATGGCGTGGAACTTTGGAATGTATCTCTACTAATGGCTATATTCATTGGACCTACAAACCTTGTTTTAAATCCAAAGCATTGCTTCAGTGAGTTCCATAATTTGCCTGACATGCTGTCATTATATTGGCTGCTTTACATTTGCTAAATTGCTCCGTGGTCTTTATGGGTTATAGTTATACGTATTCCTGAATGCAAGTAGATGTTTTGCTAATGAATGCTTCTTGGCACATTCAAGTGTACATTTGGTTAATATGCTAATAATTTTATTACAAATGGATTGGTTTTATAATGCAAAATTTGAGCCAAATCATCCCTAAGTAGAATAACAGGGAATAGGCATTTAAAAAGTTCTCAAATCAATATAAGATGTTTTGAAAATTTTAAATGTTCACTGCTTCTTGAGAACATATATAAACTGTGTATATATCAATAACGTCTGCAAACCCATTCTTTAATGTTCTTTTAAATTTGCAGACATTGTTTCTGCAGGTATATCTCGTCTCAAGATATGTGTAATAAATTTAGTACAGGTTGTGAGTTTGCAGGCCGAACTAGCATTCGTGCAAGCACAGCTAGCGAGTCGCATGTCATCCGGATCAGCATTGACCTCTGTGAATTATCCTTCCATGTCTTCCTCGTCATACAATCAACATTCACATCAGTTCCCTGCAAACCTCTCCCTGCCATGTCAGTCAATCCCCCAGCCCTACAACGCTCTGTTCTCTCGTGTCAAGAAGGAAGAGATGCAAAGAAAAGGAAGTCAGAGAACACAGGGTCAGATGAGGTTGAGAAGACCATGTATACCACCTTCTGCAGTGCTATTAATTTTGTCAACTCTACACTCAGGCCCAACATCAGCAGAAGCTTGCATTTCAGGCCGAAGAGCGGCATGGCCTGGTAAGCAGTTGGTCTTGTTTTATATGTGATATTTTGAATTTATAGTTTTTTAATAATGTAGGATGGATATACATTACAAGTTTTTCCTATTTTTCACTCTTGTTAAAATAATATATATAAGTGTTAACTTATGTACACAATAGATAATTATACACAAATAAAATACTTGTTAACTTTTGTACACAAATAAAATAAAATAAATAAATATTAATTTTTTAACTATAGACATAACTCTTTATATCCATAAAACTTGTGTGGCAGGGACTACGCTGCCATGCAGCACTTGTTTTTATCCATTTCAAGTTATAACATTGAAGGGAAAGTAAAAACTGTTTTATTCATTTAGAAAAACCTTGGCTTCCTCCTTTGTGTAAGTTTTTAATATAATGGGTGTTTTTGACACATTCATGATCGTCCATTTGCAACTAGAGTTCGGTTGGTGTGACAATGTATCCTACAATAAGACATCATTCTGATAATTGAATAAGGAGTATGTAATTGAAAATACGTCAAATCACTATTAAAATTAATAATTATATTGTTAAAATAAATCCAAAAAATAAAACAGTTTAATAATTGCATTGAATTTTGTATTCAAATAACTATTAAAATTAATAATTATATTATTAAAATAAATCCAAAAAATAACACATTTTAACAATTGCATTGAATTGTCCTCTTAGTAATTTAACTGCTCAACTAATACTATGCAATTAACCATGAGAGAACTCCCTGATTTGCAAAAACGATGGAAAATCGGCTCGTTGATTTGATGAATTACTCGATGCATGGTTTTAATGTGAATACTCCCAAATCTCTCATGAGTATGCTCTGATGTTTCTTGAATACCAGTGAAATTTAAAAACATACATGTGCACCTGGAGTTGAAATTTAACATGTCATTGGCATGAGATGGAAAATGTAAAAGTTGATGACAAATGTTAAATCACTAGTTTGATTGAAATGAAAGGAAGACATATGGAACAACCATGATTTGTTTGAACTGGTTGAAGAGCATTTCGAAAATAGTTTACAAACCCTGGATCTTTGCACTATGCAGGAGAATTTTCTCAAGAGCCAACACTAGGGAAGCAAAGGTAGCATATGCGCACAAGAGGGGAAAGGTTCACCAGTGTTTCTATTGGTGATTGTAAAAAATGTTGATAGGAGCCTATTGGAAGAAACTGCTAAATTGAGCATTATATGGAGATTGACATCCGTGAGCAGCACCCTGATCGCTAAAGCATCTCTTCCACCAGGTGAGATCTCCTCAACCATTTTTCACCCATGTCTTGATGATTCATCTTGTGCTGCAACCTTTACCTTGTTCATGTCTTCTAATCCCATTTTCATTTGTGTTTCTCATTGCTTAATAAATTGAATGCTATCAAATCCTTACCTATAAATGTTTTCATTTCATGCGGAGACATAACCCTTAGTATCAAATTAAGGGTGGACTAGACCCTTGTTGTAATTACATGTTGTTTGTTTGCATTCATAACAAGATAGGGAACTATTACCTTAAATATGTGGGTTTGTCTTGCAAAAGATGTATCATCTCTTGGAGAGGTTTGCAAGAGTAGCGGATGAAGTCTCTCTAGTTGAGGATTTTATCTTCTTTAATGTTGAAATTGGTGCCATAGCGCATCAGACTTTTGTGGTCCACAGAGAAGTAACACATATTTTCCTCTGCATGCAGGTGGAAAAAATCTCCCCCCACTCGCATTATTTCTACCATTGCGGACTTTGGAATGCCGTGATTCTTCACTTGCAATCCCGCAATCATTAATCTTCAGGTCCCTCCTCAGAAGTAAAATTCTATTACATCTCCCTTCCCACAACTAAAGTTCTATTGTTATATTATTTATTGAAAATACTAGTTGGAAAAATATAAGAAATATTGCTCACATTGCACCATATCTTTGGCAGATGTTTTTCAACAAACCAATCGAAGACAAAGTGAAACAACACGCCCAAGTTTCTAAGGATCTGTTACAACGGCTTGTGGAAGCAGGTGGAATATATGAGAATTAAGCCAATTGTAAAATTAAAGCATGGCTTTTCTCAGCGTAAATGATAATATTGATTACTGCCTCTAGACATAACAAGTGTTGCATGGCAACGTAGTCCCTGCCGGGTTGAATTGGGAATAAATGCACAGGGATGGGGAAAAAGTAGCGGAGGCAGATGGAAACTGCAGCAGAGATGTGGCAAGCAGCATGAAGCACAAGTGGTATCCATGCAATAAATGACACGTGGCCTCTAGAGTCCCATTTATTTTTTGAAACTATATAATCTATTTTGCTATGTTCAAAATTTATGTCTATTTTGTCTGTATATCTGCCAAGGCAAAAAAAGATATATTCAAATTAAATAAACACAATTTCTTGACATTCAATATAGTGGAAGATAAAAATTTACGAGGACATAAATATAAAAGGAGATAAAAAACAGTTTTATTTGAAATATATCAAAAAATAATATTGTTTGTTACATATTCCTCGAAATTTAAAATGCATTTGTCATATAGACTGGGATTGGGGCTCCCGCATACCATAAGAGAAATATGTACAAGAAATAAGACCATGGAAAGAAGAAGTGGGTGACGGTAGAGTGTAATACCTGAAAAGAATAAATTGAAAGGTATCAGTCTTTGGCTAGACATTTCTATTTAAAAAAGTGGAATAATTGGATTGATAAACAAAGCAAGTCGTGATCAGTATAGACTTACAGTGATGGTACATATCACCCCTTTTGTTGTTTGCTTGTTGATGCCTTTATATTGCTGGCGTTGGCGTCTACTGGAATCGTGGCAACTTTGCGTTGCCTTTCGTTAGTGACCTGCTTCAATTCTCTTTCAAGCCATTCTTCAATGTAGCTTCTCAAGGGGGCGACGTTGATCTCATTCCAGATTTTTATGTTGAAAAGTTCTTTTTCTAATTCCCTTAGATCGATAGAAAAATTACGCAGAGCCTGATCAATTTCTTCATTCTGTACCAAGTAGTCGACTAGCCAGTTGTCGATGTCATCTTCACCATATTCAAGGACGCTCTAAAAATTTTCCAAAGACAACGCCTTAAAAATATCAACCTGTTTATCGAAGGCTTGCTTAGTTAAGGGCAAGGAGTTGATAATTAAGTTGGGGTCTTGGAAATCGTTGGTCCTTCTGGCTAAGTCTATTTTGGTCAGCTTTGTGAATATTTTTTCTTTCTTTGATATGGCTTGTTCATGTGACTGGACAATGAGATGCAGGTTTTTCACTTTTTCTTTCCAGCATGCATTTAATTGAGTGATCCATTTTTTGGATGGGAGATCTTGTTGTCTTCTTCTCCTTTCTTTCATGTAGTTGGAAATGGTGCCAAAAGGAAGGACCATGTCTAAATAGAAATGTTCTTCATTTTTTAAATCCGCCTACAAATGTTCGAGCAAATTATGTTCCCTCGTTCCAAGGGAAGCCATGGTTTGTGATGTTTCCCATGCCTCAACAATCAGTTCCATTCTTTTCTTGATATTATTCTCCACGTATCCTCTACACGATGTAAGGAGGCTGGAGGATCCTTTTAACTTGGTTGTAGAGGTGGCAGGCATGGCTATTGTTAAAGGACTGGCAAGTAATGGCATAGGAATCAAAGCTTCCTCCAATTCCTTGACCCGGTCCTTCAGTCTGGCATTCTCGACCTCAATGCCTCCAATGGAATCATCAAGAGCATCTTCGGTTGCTATGTGAAGTCGACAGATTTGGGACGACCACATGTTCGCAAGGTTAACCTCTGAACGAGATTTTCCTTTCTTATCTGTTACATCTCTCTTTTCAATAATTAATTTTTTAGACTCGTTGTCAAAAACAACGCTCTAGAACACAAATGATTCATCTTCGTCAAAAATTTCGGTATCAGCTATGTCCATTGGACGACTATGCTGGATCGTGTATCCGGGTTGATCAAGGTTGCGGAATACGCTATCCAGATCAGGCTTAAGTTCCATGTTCTCACTCTCAGTTTCGGGATCTTCCGCCTGTCCTACAATTTTTTTTTCTCTTCTTGTCCACGGGAAGCTTGTGAGAACTATCAATTTTAGAGTGAGGAGGGTCGTTATCTCCTCCTTCATTTGAAGAATTCAAAGTTACTTTCTTGTTGTGGTGGGTCGTTGGAGCGATGCTCCGGGATGTCGTACTTTTGGGAGTGTTATCCGTCGATTGAACACTCTTCTCACCGGGGCCTTTTCCCTGTTGCTTGTACAATTCAGTGGTGCTTTGCAGTGTGTCTAGGTCGTCGGCATCAGAAGCAGGAGCGTTGTCACCGGTGTCTCTGTTTTCACTCAGGTGTTTCTTGAGAAAATAATCATCGAGGCCAAGTGTTAGTAAATGTTCTAAACAAATTTTATTAGGGTTGAACCCTCTTAGGATTTCAACATATCTTAGGTTCAAGTTGTTGAAATGGGCTACGTATTCGTCAATTTTGTTGACGTTCCTCAACATGAAGTCCCCAAATTTCCAAGGTAGAGGAATGAACTGTTTTTTCTCTTCTCATGGAATAGATGCAACCAGTAGTTGTATTGCCTTGCTATTTCTATAACAAACATTATGTTTGTAATGTGACATGGAAGGAGAGCAGGTTTTTCCTTGGATCCAAAAATCCTTATCACAGTGTAATTATCCATATGTTCAAGTGCTCTCTTCCTATCCAAAAACCTAGTTGCCTAGTCAGATATGCAGAGAGTATCTTCTCCTAACAATAAAACTTTGAAAATAGACACAAAGTCATTAAAAACCTCATAAAAAAAGTGGGAGGCCTTATGCTTCCATAAGGCCTGGTACAAAAACGTTACTGAGTCGAATTCCCATTTTACCTTCTTGGACAGAGACAGTTTTGGAAACTAGTAGCAATGCGCTATCGCAAAAACAAAGTAGGATGACATATAAAATTTCTTCTCCTTTTTGAAGCTTGACAATTGGGAACATATTTCATGGGAAATTAGCTTCCCCCAATAAAAAATGGCTTGTTCCTTGACTGTGAAATACAAAATATAAAGAACCATGCGGGAAATAGTTGTTGTGGATTCTTGTCCCATTATTCTTGTAAACAGCCAGGCAATTTTGTGGAATGGATTTCTAAATGAACTAACCTGCAAGCTTGTGATATCTTCAGGAACTGCCATCGGGTCTTCTAGGAAGTCAGGCAAGAGGTCCAACCCGTTATTGTGCTTTCTTAGAAACTGCTTGGAATCTTCTCCTTTGAACATCAATGTTGGCTCCGACAATCTTAACATCTAGCGGAAGACCTGAGGTGACAAAGAAACAGAAGAGTGGTCCCACAGTGGAATAATTATTTGGCCTGAAATATATTTATCGGCGCACCAAGAGACTAGCTCCTTACAGTAAAAAACTTCACTGACACAGCCTACACGAGCAATCCCAGAGGTCCGAATTATTTTGTTTTGGGTGGTAGGGGATGAGTAATAAGAATATGCCATGGACCACTGGAAGTTCTGGTCCTTGCGCCCGAAGATGTTCACTATATCTCCACAGAACTGTTGTCGAGTTGGTGCCATAAGTTTATGAGAACGTTCATTTTCTCCAGACGTTGGTTGAAATGAATAGTTGGAGGGGATAATATAACCCTCCGCAAATGTTAGTTCAATGTTTATGAATGGGAAAGCTCCTCGATCCTTTCGCTCATTAATGACAATCTTTATAGGTGTTGCATGATGAGATGTTAGCAGTAAAGCTTACTTATTACATACTTAGAAGTGCGAAGGTGGCAGGCACGACGAAGAGAAATTAAGGATTGGAGGTTTCGTGAATGTGCCAACCCGACGACGTGCGAACGACATTTCATGATTTTGAAATCAACACTCGGAAGGGATAATATAACCCTTCGCAAATCTTGGTTTAATGTGTATTAATGAGAGATCTCCTCAAGCCTTTCGCTCATCAATGACAATCTATATGGTTCCTGCACGATGACTTGATAGCATTAAAGCTTACTAATTGCATATTTAGAAACAATACATACATACATACATATACATATACATATACATACATACATACATATACACATACATACATACATACATATATATAAACAATCTTTTATTATAGACAAGTGCGAAGGTGACGAAGATGGGGAAGAGCAAGCAAGGAATGGCAAGGTATGAAAAGCGGTCCGACAAGATTCAAAATAGGGTTATGGGGGATACTCAGGAGAGGTGAGTGTCCGACGATCAAATTTGATGTCTCATAATTTTTTACTACAAAACATGTAAAATGGAAGAGAGCATGATGGGGTAGTTCAGCAGTCGGTTTGTATATTTGCGAAATTCCAGGAAAGTGGCTAAGTATGGAATAGAGAAACAGTCAATCAAACTCATTTTCAGAATTAAGGATTAAAGATTTCATGAATGGGCCAACCCAACGATGCACGAATAACATTCCATGATGTTTGAAATTAACACTCAGAAGGGATAATATAACCCTCTGGAAATTTTGGTTTAATGCGTGTTAATGAGATATCTCCTCAAATCTTGGTTTAACATCAAAGCTTGCTAATTGCATACTTAGAATTAAGACCTTATATATACACACACACATAATATACATACATACATATATATATATATATATATATATATATATATATATATATATATATATAGTAATGTTTTTCTAAACATTTTTTTATTATAAACAAGTGCGAAGATGACGAGGAAGAGCAAGTAAGGAATGGCCAATTATGAAAAGCGGTTGGACGGGTTTCAAAATAGGGTTACAGGGGATTGTGAGGAGAGGTGAGGACCTGACGGTCAAATTGCATGTCTCGGAAATTTTGACTGCAAAAGGCATAAAAGGGAAAAGTGCATGATGGGGCAGTGCAGTGGACAGTTTGTATATTTGCGGAATTTCGGGTGTTATTTACAGGTCGTGGAACAATGGAAGGGCAACTTTGAGCCCGCCTGTCCGGAAACCCGCAATCGAAAAAGTGGGTAAGTATGGAATAGGGAAATAGTCGTTCGGACTCGTTTTCGCTAATATATTGAAATTTGTAATAGATATCCCATTACCTGGAAAAATCTTTTCTACATGTATTAAAGGCATAAGTTTATGAGAACGTTCATTTTCTCCAGACGTTGGTTGAAATGAATAGTTGGAGGGGATAATATAACCCTCCGCAAATGTTAGTTCAATGTTTATGAATGGGAAAGCTCCTCGAGCCTTTCGCTCATTAATGACAATCTTTATGGGTGTTGCATGATGAGATGTTAGCAGTAAAGCTTACTTATTACATACTTAGAAGTGCGAAGGTGGCGGGCACGACGAAGAGAAATTAAGGATTGGAGGTTTCATGAATGTGCCAACCCGACGATGTGCGAATGACATTTCATGATTTTGAAATCAACACTCGGAAGGGATAATATAACCCTTCGCAAATCTTGGTTTAATGTGTATTAATGAGAGATCTCCTCAAGCCTTTCGCTCATCAATGACAATCTATATGGTTCCTGCATGATGACTTGATAGCATTAAAGCTTACTAATTGCATATTTAGAAACAATACATACATACATACAGATACATATACATATACATACACACACACACACACACACACACACACACACACACACACACACATATATATATATAAACAATCTTTTATTATAGACAAGTGCGCGAAGGTGACGGAGATGGGGAAGAGAAAGCAAGGAATGGCAAGGTATGAAAAGCGGTCCGACAAGATTCAAAATAGGGTTATGGGAGATACTCAGGAGAGGTGAGTGTCCGACGATCAAATTTGATGTCTCATAATTTTTTACTACAAAACATGTAAAACGGGAGAGAGCATGATGGGGCAGTTCAGCAGTTAGTTTGTATATTTGCGAAATTCCCGGAAAGTGGCTAAGTATGGAATAGAGAAACGGTCGATCAAACTCATTTTCAGAATTAAGGATTGAAGATTTCATGAATGGGCCAACCCAACGATGCACGAATGACATTCCATGATGTTTGAAATTAACACTCAGAAGGGATAATATAACCCTCTGGAAATTTTGGTTTAATGCGTGTTAATGAGAGATCTCCTCAAATCTTGGTTTAACATCAAAGCTTGCTAATTGCATACTTAGAATTAAGACCTTATATATACACACACACATAATATACATACATACATATATATATATATATAGTAATGTTTTTCTAAACATTTTTTTATTATAAACAAGTGCGAAGATGATGGGGAAGAGCAAGTAAGGAATGGCCAATTATGAAAAGCGGTTGGACGGGTTTCAAAATAGGGTTATAGGGGATTGTGAGGAGAGGTGAGGACCTTACGGTCAAATTGCATGTCTCGGAAATTTTGACTGCAAAAGGCATAAAAGGGAAAAGTGCATGATGGGGCAGTGCAGTGGACAGTTTGTATATTTGCGGAATTTCGGGTGTTATTTACAGGTCGTGGAACAATGGAAGGGCAACTTTGAGCCCGCCTATCCGGAAACCCGCAATCGAAAAAGTGGGTAAGTATGGAATAGGGAAATAGTCGTTCGGACTCGTTTTCGCTAATATATTGAAATTTGTAATAGATATCCCATTACCTGGAAAAATATTTTCTACATGTATATCGCAAAATTTCAGGTGTTGTTTGCAGGTCGCGGAACAATGCAAGGGCAATCTTGAACCCGCCTGTCCAGGAATCCGCAAGCGAAAAAGTCAGTAAGTATTTGTAATAGAAATACCATTACCTGGCAGGATATTTTCTGCATGTTTTTGTACAAGTTGTGTAGGAACAGTTATTATAAGGGTCTCTTCGAGGCATGGTGAGTTGTTAGCATTAAACCTCAGTTATTACATACTTGGAAAGAAGTGCAAAGGGCGTGGGCACAGGAAACAACGATTAGGAATTGGATATTTCATGAACCTTCCAACCTAACGATTCGCGAAAGAAATTCAAAGAAATGGCGAAGTATGGAAAGCGGTCAAACGAGCTTCAAAATGGGGCGACAATAGTTCCACAGGAGACGTGAGGACCCGATGGATAAAACTGTATGTCTCCGAACTTTTGAGTGTAAAATGTGTACCATGAAAGAGGGGATGATGGGCAGACTGTAACACGAAAGAGGGTATGATGTGAGAGTCTGGTTGTAAATTTGTATATCGCGGAAGACAGGGTGTTGTTTGCAGGTCACAGAACAATAGAAGTGCAATCTAGAGCCCGCCTACCTGGGAATCCGCAGTCAGAGAAGTGGCTAGGTGTGGAATGGGGAAGCGGTTGGTCAGAGTCGTGATATAAAAGCACGAGTGTAAATGTGAACCCGGGAGTCCACCAACCCGTGCAGCTAGAAATTTTCGGAAAGAACGACTAAGTAACGAGAAAGATAAAGTACAGGGAAAAGAGAAACAAGAATTTGGTTAAGTATAGAAGACGAAAAAGAAGGGCTAATATATTCACATCTATAATAGATATCCCATTTCTTGGCAAGATATTTTCTGCATGTTTCTAAAGAAGTTATATACTTATTGCATATAATTGGAAAAAAGTGTGAAGGTGGTAGGCATAGAAAACAATGATTAGGAACTGGAAATTGTTTGAACCCGACAATCCGCGAAAGAGATTGCAAAAAATGGTTGTGTGGAAAGTAGTCGGACAGACTTCAAAATAGGCTGACAAGGGTTCACAAGGAGACGTGAGGCCCCGACGGTCAAATTGTATGTATCAGAACTTTTGAGTGCAAATTGTGTAACACAGAAGAGGGGCTGATGTAGGAATCTGGAAATCAATTTGTATATCGCAAAAGTCGGGGGGTTGTTTGCAGGTCAAGGAACACTGGAAGTGCAGTCTGCTTGTCCGGGAACCCGCAAGCGAAAAAGTTGGGTAAGCATGGAATTGGAGGCACGAAAGAGATTCCAAGAAATGGCGAAATTTGGAAAGCGGATGCACAGGCTTCAAAATGGGGTGACAATAGTTCCCCAGGAGACGTGAGGACCCGAAGGTCAAATTGTAGGTCTCAGAACTTTCAAGTGCAAACTGTTTATCATGGAAGAGGGTATGATGTGGGAGTGCGGAAAAAAATTGTATTAAGTGGAGGTCCGGGTGTTGTTTGTAGGTCACAGAACAATGGAAGTGCAATATAAAGCCTACCTACCCGGGAATCTGTGATCTGAAAAGTGGCTAGGCATGGAATGGGTAGCGGTCAGTCAGAGTCGCGATATAAAAGCATGAGCGCAAATGTGAACCCGTGAGTCCACTAATGCGCGCATTGAGACATTTTCGGAAAAAATGACTAAGTAACCAGAAAGAGAAAGCAGAGGGGAAAAAGAAACAGGAATTTGGTTAAGTATAGAAGAGGGAAAAGAAGGTCCAATATATTCAAATCTGCAATAGTTATTCCATTTTCTGGTAAGATATTCTCTGTATGTTTCTATAGAAGTTGTACACTTATTGCATATACTTGGAAAGAAGTCTGAAGGTAGCGGGCACAGGAAACAACAACTAGAAATTGGAAATTTCCTGAACCCGCCAACTCGACGATCTGCGAAAGAGATATCAAGAAATGGTAAAGTGTGGAAAGCGGTCAGACGGGCTTCAAAATAGGGTGACAAGGGTTCCCAAGGAGACGTAAGGCCTCGGTTGTCAAATTGTATGTATCGGAACATTTTAGTGCAAAATGTGTAACACAGAAGAGGGGATGATGTGGGAGTCCAGAAGTAAATTTGCATATCGCAGAAGCCGGAGTGTTGTTTTCAAGTCACAGAACAATGGAACTACAATTTAGAGAAAGGGGAAGCGCTCAGTCAGAATCACGATATAAAAGCATGAATGGAAATGTGAACGCGTGAATCCGCCAACCCACGTAGCAAGACATTTTCGGAGAAAAAAAAACGACTAAGTAACCAGAAAGAGAAACTACAGAGGATAAAAGAGTGGGAAAATAGAAAGGCGAAGGGCAATTTTCGTAAGCCAAATTGGTTTCAAACAAGCCCCATTGTTGCAAAACCATAATTTTTTAGTCCAATACTTTATCCACTTATTCTTTTTCTATTGTGCTTGATTAGAAAGGGTGTGAGCAAATGCTTTGTTGAAGATTAGATTTTATTGCAACTTGTGGGAGTAATTGTGTTATTGATACATTCTTCCATGACTTTATAATATTAACTTAAGTATTAAACCTCTTGCATGATGGGTTGTTAGCATTAAAGATTAATAATTTCATGTCTAGAAACAACAATGACGATCTTGAATTTTAATATTGTAATTGATTTCTTAGTCCCATTTGACTACAACCACCATATATCGGTTTTTTTGTTTATTCGCGAACAAGAAATTTGGTAATTTCATTAATAAAGTAAAAAATTCTCAAATAAAGGCCACGGGATGGACAACTAATAAAATGTTCCCTTTCGGACTAAAGGAATCAAGTAAGCGAAAGGGAAATAAGAAATCGTTTGCTTAGCAAGGCTAAGATGAAAACAAAATTTCTATGGCGGGGAAGATAGTTCTCACAAGCTTCCCATGAGGAAGAAGACGAAAAACATTGCAGAGCAAATGGAAGAGCCTGAAACTGAAAGTTAGGACACACTAAGAAACCACCTCCTCACAGTCGAAGACTTCCAGGACACAGGTTGCACGAGCAATTTCAGAGGCCCAAATTAGTCCATTATGGGTGGAAGGAGATGAGTAGTAGGAATATGCCTTGCACCAGTGGAAGTTTTGGTCCTCATCCCCTAAGATGTTAATTGTATATCCAGAGAACAGGAGAGTGGTCTCGCAATTGAATAATTTTTTGGCTTGAAATATATCTCTAGGAGCATCAATAGATCATTTCCTTATAGTGAAAGACTTTTGCCCATAACGAACTAATTTGGACCTCTGGAATTCCTACTTTTGAGCTGCAAAGCGGCTATTGCGTTTAGCGTCAATTTCTTTTCCGAAACCCCTTCTTTTGGTGTTGTCAGGGTTGCCATCGCTGAGCCGAGAAGTACCCCCATTATGGTTGATTTCAATTTGGGCATAGGAGTGGGAACAACGTCTGCATTGCCATCATCCATTGTCATATCATTGTCCATCAAATCATCTTCTCTCGGCTCAAAATCGATCGCATCAACCTTTGCGCCAGCCATCAATGCAAGCGAGCAGGTTGTCTGAGTAGGCGGGGTCGCCTTGGAATTCTTTGGCTTGAAATATCTCTTAGTGCACCAAGGGACCATCTCCTTTTTTTCTCCTGGGCGGAGGGAGATGAGTAGTAAGAATATGTCCTGGAATACTGGAACCTCTGGCCATCATGCCCAAAGGTGTTTAATGTATCTGGACATAACTGTTGTGGAATTGCTGCCATAAATTAACGAGAATTTATGTTTGCTCCAGATGATGTTTGAAATGAAAATTGGGAAGGGATAATATAACCCTCCGCAAATCTTGGTTTAATGCGTATCAATGGAAGATCTCCTCGAGCCTTTCACTGATCAATGACAATCTCCACGGTTCGTGCATAATGAGATGTTACCATTAAAGCTTACTAATTGCATATTTAGAAAAAAGTGTGAAGGTGGCGGTGACGACAAAGAGTGATTAAGGATTAGAGATTTCATAAAGGTGCCAACTAGCCGACACACGAAAGAGATTGCATCATGATTGAAATGAATACTTGGAAAGGATAACACTCTTCTCCGCAAATCTTGGTTTAATTCGTATTAATGACAAATCTTCTCCAGCCTTCTAGACATTAATGACAATCTTAATGGTTCCTGCATGATGAGCTACTAGCATTAAAGCTTAATAATTGCATATCTAGAAAGAAGTATGAAGGTGGCGGGGATGGCGAAGAGCGATTAAGCATTGTACATTTCATCCACCCGCCAACCCGTGAAAGAGATTCCAAGAATTGGCCAAGTATGGAAAGTGGTTGAACAGGCTTCAAAAATAGGGTCACAAGATACACTCAGGATACGTGAGGGGCAGATGGTCAAATTGTATGTCTTTGAAATTTTGACTGCACAGTGTGTAACACAGAACAGGGCACAATGACAAATTTCGACCGTCAATTTGTATATCGCGGAATTTCAGGTGTTGTTTGTAGGTAGTGGAACAATGAAAGCACAATGTTGAGCAAGCCTGGCCAAGAAGCGACAATGGTGATAGTGGCCAAGTATGCAATGGGTAAGCGATTGATTGGACTCGTGATATAAAATCACGAGACATACTCGGAACAGGGAATATTGACGGGCTTGAAAACAGGGCCACAAGCTCTACTCAGGAGACGTGAGGGCCCGATGGTCAAATTGTATCTATCCCAATTGTTGATTGCAAAATGCGTAACACGGGACATGAGACAATGACGAATTTTGAGGGTCAATTTGTATATTGCAGAACTTTGAGTGATGTATATAAAAGCACGAGACATTCGGAAAAATGACACATTCAGAAAAAAGGACCAAGTAACCATAAAGGGAAAGCAAACGAGAAAAAGGGGAATTCGTTTGCTAATTTGTAGATCGAGGAAGTCTAGGTGTTGTTTGTAGGCAGCGGAACAATGGAAACACAATGTTGAACCTGCCTATCTGGGAACCTGCGATCCAAAAAGTTTGTTGAATATGAAATGGGGAAGCAGTCGGTCGGGTTGGTGATATAAAAGTATCAATGGAAATCTAAAGACGTGAATCTGCCAACTCCCGCACCTAGACATTTTCTGAAAAATGACTAAGTAACCAGAAAGGGAAAGCATAGGGCAAAAAGAAAGGGGATGGCAATTTTCGAAAGCGAGAATTGGTGTAAGAAAGCCCCATTGATGGTCTTAACAGTAACTATGAAGTGCATTAAACATGTGAACAGGTTCTTCAATCAAGGAATAGATAAAGTGAGCCATGCTTATAGTTTCCAGGATGTGTTTGTATAAGAGAAGCATCGAAAAGCCACAATAAAATCAATGTTGGGATGTTTAAGTAAAGTTATTGTACTGTCAACTTCACCACAAGTATAACAATGACGAATTTGAATTTTAATGTCCCATCGTTGATATGATAGTTCCATTGGAATTCACATAGTATATATCCTTTTATTTCAAATTATTCCCGGAGATGAATTTTGCTAAGTTCATCGATCAAGGAAAAATGCTAAAACGAGCCACATACTACATTTGCATCAGAGAGCTTATATTAAAAGGCAAAGCATGTCATGTATATTCTTTAAGATCATAGAAAAACTGCCAAGATATTGAATGTATTATTGATTTTCCAGAACGAAGCATACAACCAAGAACCAAGTAAACACCAAATGTATTGAAAGTCGAGGCACAAGGCAACACATGAACACAGAAGACGCCGAGTGAGATCCCACAAGGTTCCATAGAGTAGTACACATCGACCTTTGCATCAAACAATTTGATATATATAAAAAACACATGTGGCATTGGTTTTCTCTTACATCTGGTATATGTTCCCATGAGAAAATAACCGGGGCCATGGGATATGAACAAAAATCTGCCAAACACAAGACAACACAAAACTAGTGGAGCTTCGCCATTGTACCCTAGCTATAACCAAACCTCAAAATGGAGAACAAGAAACTTGTCGATTACTATTTTACCATGAAGCAAGATCACTATGGACATTTTCTTCTGATGGTGCCATGTTCTATCACTACCAGTTTTAACAATGCCAAATTTCCAATACTATTGGAAATGCCTGATGGTTCTGCCCAGAGGAGCAAGCTATTTCGACAGTTCAAAGGATGGGCCTGAGTTATTTACAGTTGGATACTTTGTATGGGGTTTGTCCTCATGCTTCCCATTTCTAGACTGAACAATCTTATGCGCTTTTACATCACCAATAACTACACCTGCCTGTATGAATTCCAATGCCCAAACTCCCCAATCTCTATAGCGAGTTCTGAAGATCTCAAGCTCATGTTTCAATCCATGTTGAGTCCTTTTTTTCAATTAGGGCATCAAGAAAATGCAGATACCATACCATAAATGTATGGTTGGAGACCATCTTTTTTTTTTATTTGGGTACCCCAAAAAAATGCAGAAATCATGCCATGGCTATATAGTCAAAAAACATTTTTCCAATTTGGGCACCCAAAAAGGTGCAGACTCCTCCAACAAAGCCACAACTAGCCACCATTTTTTTTCTCATTTGCACACCCCAACAAATATGCAAAATTCTTACTGGGAGATGCAAAAAAACATGAAAATAACAACATTGATTGCATTTGTAGTTAGATTTTCCTTGTTGTTTCAAGTGCACAAGAAGAGACAAAATCTCTGGAAAGAAAATTTTATAGCCATAGATGTAAACTCTAAAGAACTCAAGTCCGACGAACATTCATTTGGGTGTTGAAGAAAAATTATAGACACCCATGATATTTTTTCGTTTCCTGCCAAAGCTTGATATGATTTTTTATTTTTTTCAGACGATATGCAATATTGCATTGTCCTCATTTAAGGAAAATTTGCTATGTATCCGAAAGTCGTGCAACATGTAGACACTGCTTGCCTTTTTCTGTAGGTATGCTTCATATGACAATTCTGCTAACCTAGGAAGCACATCTTGTAACAAAGGTTGTCTAATTGTACAATGTACGATTGTGTTGCCCACTGTTCCATGGCAGCATTGAGGCAATGTCTATATATGTAAGGGCATGTTTCACTGCATCGCAAATAATTAATTGTATCATCATTTATGAAAGAAGAAGCAAAAGCAAGAGAGTTGCATTTGGCACATACAAGCTCGAAGGGGGTTGAGTACGCATTCTCTGCAACCAAAACACCCTCAACCTGGGCACGTGAGCATAATAGTTAATATATTGAACAATATAGTATACAACTGCACCAAAAAAAAAAAAAAAACTGCAGAAAATTGGTGAAGGCAATTTGTATGAGCAAAGTGAGGATGAAATTGTAGATGTATATGCACAACAATTGTAGAGCTAGTTAGTTTCTTGAGATCTTGTACCATGTATGTTCGCAATTCTGTTACAAATATTGCTTGGGTTGTGCGAAAGATCCTTTCTTTAACATCTCTTTTCTTTGTTATATTTTTGAAGAGCATAAGTGGAAATTGCCCTTTATGAAATTGTTGTTCCATTGAGGAAAACAAATTTGAATAGGTGTCGAACAATTGCAACTGCAACATGGAACAATGCAATATTTGTGTAGCATAATCGAGATACATGGACATGTGAAAGTAAAGGACAAAACTAGATATGGAGAACGATACCATTGCCTTGTCGTTGTTTGAATCTCCATCTTTTATATGGAGAATGTGTTGTGAGCCAAGTTTTCTTGCGAGTGTGACAACTACACCAATGGTTTTGATTGGGTAAATGTCGTTGCTCTGTGCAAGTTGGCTAATAGTTGTGTCCGGGACGAAATGATATTTTGAACAAATAGCGGGAATTTTTTCCACAATACTTGTTTCGTTGAGCGATATAATCCAATCACAATCACCACGGTCATATACTGTTTTGGGCAATATATTAAAATTTGTAATGGATATCCCATTACCTGGCAATATCTTTTATGCATGTTTCTGGACAAGTTGTGTGGGAATAGTCAGTGTGACTATCATCAAGGCCTCGTTGTCTGTTATTTCAACAAGCATAATGGATCTAATTTTGTTTGTCTTGTCCAAGTAGGTGCTATAGACGACCATTAGGTCCCTGATGAACACTTGTCCAGTTCGACGGTTGTTCAAGCCCTCTATTGATAGTATTTTAGGTGTTACAAGTTTAGACCTGGTGACATTTTTTGAACAGGAAAAGTAATGTGAATGGTAGTGTGCATTATTTTTTTGTTTTCTTTTTTCCTAGCATAAATGTACAAGTAGACGCACAACTTGGATGAAGTATGGAGCCAGAGTTTTGCAACCAGACCTCTTAGTCTGCAGAACTTGCGCTATGTTCGACGTCTTGCTTGTGATTGTTGATACTTCTTGTGAACTGCAAAGTATGTGTTGTAGATAACATCAACACATTCACCATGGCATAGATGAATAAATAACATACTCAAGAAACATAAGGACCCGACGGTCAAATTGTATGCCTCGGATTTTTTGACTGCAAAAATGTGTAACAGTAAATAGGGTGTGATGGGGGGGGTACGATGACCAATCTGTATATCATGGAACCTCTAAAGCCAGAGGCGCAATCTTGAACCCGCCAACCCGGGAATCCACGATCGAAAAAGTGGGTAAGTATGGAATGAGGTAGAAGCATGACTATACATGTGAACCCGTCAGTCCGCAAACCCGCGCACCTAGGCATTTTCGAAAATATGACTAAGCAAAGCAACCAGAAAGCAAAAGTAGACTAGAAAAGTTAATTATAGAAGAGGGGAAAAAAAGAGATAATAGAAAGTGGAAAAAATAGAAATGGGGAGGGAAATGTTTGGAAGCGGGAAGTCTCAACAAAGACCCATTGTTTCCAAATCATCGTTTTCTAGTCCAATATTATATGCCCCCACCCGTTTTGTATGTTTGATTTACTAGCATAGTTGGTATACCTTTTCGAAGATTGTACCACAGACCCCTCTGTTGTGGCATATAAGAATTCATCTTCCTGACCAACCAATCTATTTCTTTCAATGTAGCAACGTCGAACATACAGTGGACATGAAAGCAAGTTAGTATGCAGAAAGACATGTAAAAGAAAGAAATACAGTTCTATTTATTTCAATGTTGTAACAAAGAGAATACAATGCACATAAGAATAAGTTACTATGTAGAAAGATACATAGTATATACATACAGTAAAAAAGGTGCAAAGCAATAGAACAAGTAGAACAAATACACAGACAATAAATGAAATACTAAACACTGGAATGTGAAATAAGAGTATAGGTATGCACCTCTGTAACTCCTCCTCTACATTCGTGCCAAAGAGTCCATCGTCCTCTCCATCCATTCTATTTGTTTAAATGTAGCAATGCAGGAAAAATACAATGGACATGAAGGAAGTTAGTATGCAGGAAGACATGTAAAAAAAATAAACAGAGTTCAAATTTTTCAATGTAGCGGCATAAGAAATACAAAGGACATGAAGATAAGTTATTATGTAGGAAGGTACACAATATCTACATACAATAAATTAGGTGAACACATATACAGACAATAAATGAAATACAAAACAATAGAATATGAAATAACAATACAAACATGTACCTTTGTATCTCCTCTTCCACCGCTGCAGTTAAGACTCCTTCGTTTTCTCCAGCTATTATGTTTGTTTGAATGTGTGAATGCACAAAATACAATGAACATGAATAGAAGCTGGTATGCAACGAAGAACAAGTAATATGTACATACACTAAATGAGAATAAATGACAGTTAGAAACATGAACCTTTGCTTTACTCCATCCATGGTTGTAATTATATAAAAAAAATTCCTGCCCAAAATATACTGCAAGGCACAAAATATTAAGAAATTGCATGGCCATAGCTAAATGATTTTGGTTTTCTGTAGCAAAGTATCTAGATATGCTTTGAGACATGAAAATATAATTTTGCAGTATCTTTGGTGTACACATCATATTTCAAGTACAAGACAAATTATATCGTGGTCACACCAGTTTGTGTAGAGGATAAATAGGTTGTATTGTGATATGGGCACATTTCACCATATATGGTTAATAAGTGCATTTTGCACATGTTTTATCTTAACAAAAAGACAACGAACATTGTAATTGCACATGTAGTTGTCCAATCATTTCCTATGCCACTATTTTGTATCATGTCGACACTTAAGTATCCTAGAATGATAATTGTTTCGTCCAAATGTAAATGGTGTGATCCATTTCAGAACACATTGATTGTGCTAGCAATGTTGCACGCCAAACAACATAGAAACTAAATATTGCAATTTTCAATCCATGGAACACCACTCTTGGTAGAACCATCTTAGTATCCTTTTCTTCTACAAGAACATTTTGAAAATACATGTAGGTATGGTCCAGAACTAGGAAAAAGAATTGGAGCAAAATTTAACAGCAGGACAGGCGGGCACAGAACAGGCGCCAGATCTTGACTTCACCAGACATGGCAAACAATAGAACCGCAGGTCCACTCGCGGGTGCAGGACCTGAACACCACAAAGTGAAAAAAAAAAACAGCTCCAACTATCGGTGCAGAACCCCAACCCTGCAAAGCCGAAGTAAACAAAAGAAAACAACTAGCAACAAACCAATGAGCAAGAATGAACATGCCCAATTGCAGCCCCAGGGCCCCAAACTCGTAAACTTGAGCCAAACAACAACAAGCAACAACCGACGAACCAATGAACAAGCAACAACCACTGAACCAATAAATAACATATGTATCTCCAACGATTACCAAACTGCAGCCCAAGCACGGAAGGAACCAGAAACATATGACGAGCATGCTAGTATAAATAATCAAACATTCTTACTTGCAAACTGCAAACAGTGAACAACAAAGAACAAATAGAAAATGAAATTATGGCATCGAAAATTACTCTGAAACGATGAAAGATAGAAGCGCGGGTCGAATTGTGGGTGCAACACCTGGACCCCGCAAAGTAAAAAAAAAAAAAATAGATCCAAATGCGAATGCATGACCCCAACCTTGCAAAGTTGAAGTAAACAAAAGCAAGCAACAAACACCAATAGGTCCAACTACAGGTGCATTTTACCTTGCAAAGTTGAACCAAACGACAACAAGCAACAACCGACAAACCAATGAACAAGAAGCACCCACCGAACCATTAAACAATGTATGTAGCTTCAACGATGACCAAATTGCATTCCAAGCACATAAGAAGTATGAAACATACAATACCTATTCAACTGGTAGTGGACAACAATATTGTCCAAATTAACTGCAACATTGTATGGAAAAATTCGAGGAAAAATGTTCTCTGAGAAGCCTATTTAGGTAAACATTTAAGGTTGTCAGACCTATTCAAGCACCTCAAAAAAAGTGTCAATGCTCTAAACCTCTTATATGTAAACATTTCAATACAAATACAAAGGACTAATAATAATAATAATAATAATAATAAAAGGATATATTAATATGCGATCGCTATAATTCCTTTACGTATTCGACAGGGACTAATAATAAAAAAACATTAAAAAACAACATCCATGCTCAGAACTTTTGGTATGTAAACATTTCAGTAAAAATGCAATAAAAACTAAAAATGAGGATCTAAGCTCAAAACTTTGGATATCTACACATTTACAACATTGGGAACAATGAAGCTGGTAATAAGACCTCAGATATATTCTCCAATGAGACGATGACATGTAAGTTTTTTTTTTATATATATAATAATGTTTTTACTTCTATTGTACAAATAATACAGATGCTGTGAAAATTTATAGTCAAAGGACATATTAATATGAAGTCAATGAATTATCGATCGCTATAGTTCCTCTATGCCTTCGACAGGGACTAATAAGCTACTTTTTGCATACTCGATACTATTGTTTCTCATGTGGATAATATTTGTTGTATAGTGTAGGTTGTCCTAGAGCACAAATATTGAAGGAGGCTGGAGATAAGTATGGAACTAATCTCATTATTTCTACCATGGCGGACTCCAGAATGCCATGATTCTTCACCTGCAATCCCACAACCATTAATCTTCAAGTCCATCCTCACCAAAATGAGGTAGGTGGGGGAATTAAGCTCATTATAGGTAGACCCTTCTATTTGTGAATCAATATATACGTAGAAAGTAGGTCGACCCGGGATCGATAAGATAGAGGGGAAGATAGACATATAGATCTCCAGACCTTTCCTAACCCGGCTGGAAGGTTCCGGATATGTAGTAGAGATAGCGACAATTATAGCATAAGAGGTCTATTACATCTCCCTTCCCACAACTAAAGTTCTATTGTTAAATTATTTATTGAAAATACTAGTTGAAAAAATATAAGAAATATTGCTTACATTGCACCATATCTCTAGCAGATGCTTTTCAAGGAGCCAATTGAGGACAAAGTGAAACAACAAGCCCAAGCTGCTCATGATCTGTTACAATGGCTTGTGGAAGCAGGTGGAGTATATGAGAATTAAGCCAATTGTAAAATTAAAGCCCAGATTTTCTCAGCGCAAATGATAATATTGATTACTACTTCTAGACATAATAAGTTACTTTCCGCATACTTGATATTGTTGTTTCTCATGAGGGTGATATTTGTTATATATTGTAGGCTATCTCGGAGCACAAATATTGAAGGAGGTTGGAGATAAGTATGGAACTACTCTAATATCTTCTTAGATCCAATATATGTTGGAGAAGCTTTCTCCATTTGTGGCCAATGAAGAATCCCCAGTCATTGCTAGAGAGCTTGATTTGGTGGAAGGGGGAGCTGAAGCTGCAAAGGAAACTACTACAGACATCTTAGAGGCATCGACTGTTTTTACATGTGATGAGAATGTAAAAGAAGAAGCAGCCAAGACTGAAATAGAAGAAAGCAATAGTAAAAAAAGGAAGCAATAATGGATGTGGAATGGCATTACCAGAAAGAATCCCCATTGTTGGCATGCTTGGCCAATGGCCTCCACCACTGTAGCTCAACGTTCATCATCGTCTTGAAGGTGAGCGAGATCGATAATGGGCACTTGATCCTCTTCATGTTGATTATAATCCAACGATAATCCAACAACACATGGCACTGCTCGAGGGGTCTGATTTTCAGGGATGTCGTGAATGCCAGAATCGACCAACGCTTTTACTCCCTTGTAATGAGGATGCGAAAGAGTCTATGGTTGTGGTTCTAGATTCATATTCCTATCCATAGGCGATGACACACACCTTTTGGCTTTAGAGGCAGAGGCGATGACACACACCTTTTGGCTTCAGAGGTGGTGATGAACAATAAGGTGATGAGGAGTAGAGGTTGGTGAAGAGCAACAAGGCAATAGGAAAACGAGGCAATGAGGGGAAAAGGGCATGCAAATGACCACGACTAGCCATCGACTGTAATGGCAAGCTCCAGGCCATCGACTGCAATGACAATCTCTAGCTTGCAGTTCCAGGCCATCGACTACAGTGAGAAGCTCCAACTTGCAACTTTCATTACAATGAGAAGCTCCAACTTGCAACTTTCATTAAATGCAATTGCAATTGGACCAATAGATTTGCTCATTTCTTAAATTAATTTTAAAGTCTGAAAAATTACTAAATAATATTGCCCCCCACCAGGGCTATTTAGTCCCATCAATTTGTAGTGGGCTAGTTAAAAAATGCGAATATAGATTTTTTGAAATTCATAGAAGGGATTTTTATTTAAAAAAAAGATAGTTAATAAAGGATATTAGGAAACATAAGAAAACTTAGGGAATCAACTAGCAAAATGCACCAACTAATGTTGCGAAAACTACGATGTAATAAACAATCAACGACTCTTGACCATGAGGTAGAATAAATTAAGGGATAAATGCGATGTAATAGGCAATCAACGACTGTTAACCACGAGGCAAAATAAATTAAGGGATAAATGACTTTTATGGAATCATGGTTTTTGGAGGAGAAACTTACTTCAATTTAATTCAAAGTCAAGAAGTTAAGATATTTTATTTTTAAAGTTTATTACATTTGTCGTTGGAAATGATAAGAAAAATTATTTTATTAGTCCCTGCCATGAGACTATAGCAACGAGTTTGCTTTTGATGTGACATTAATTTGCATTTTACCATAAATTTGTGTATGCAATGTAATGTTTTAAATAGGAAAACAAATATATATTTTTGGATATAATAAAAATATTTGTGTTTCTCATTTCTAATTGGTTGATAGAATTGAAGTGTTATTGCTCCCTTTACGTCTTTCAATATGTAAAATTAATTACATAATCAATGAATTTCACCAATCACCACATCTAAATATAAAAAGTTGTACTATGTATTTATTATTATGCATTATTATATTTATATTATATTTATTATTTAATATATTATTTATTATTATATTTATATTATATTTATGAATATTATAGTTCCACTTCATTATACATTTTGAATAACAAACAACCCCAATTATTATCTTTTGGCAAAAAATATTCATTACTTGTGCATTTAGTTATATTAAGTTTCATTGTTCAACATGTATTTTCCAACTAACTAGATAGAGACTGCGTTGCCATGCAACCCTTGTTTTTAAATTTTATTGTATTTGTGGTTGGAATTGAGAAAGAAATTAAGATATTTTATTTTTAAAATGTATTACATTTGTGGTTGGAAATGACAACAACATATATATATTTTTTTAAAGTTTGTTTAATTTGTGGTTGGAATTGAGAAAAAGTATGAATATATTTTGGAAAATAGATATTATGTTTGTTATGATAACAACTTGTATATGGATAGATAATAAGGACAAATTCAACCTTTTTAATAAGTTTATTTATTAATTTATAATGAGATAAAGGGTTATCTTCATAGAATTTTTGAAATTTATAAAAGGGATTTTTATTTAAAAAAAGAGAATTAATAAAAGATATTAAAAAATATAAACAAATTTAGAGAATCAATTAGCAAAATGCGTCAACTAATGTTGCACAAACTACGATATAATAGGGAATCAACTACCGTTGACCACGAGGCAAAATAAATAAGGGATAAATGACTTTTATGGAGTCATGGTTTATGGAGGAGAAGCTTACTTCAATTTAATTCAAAGTCAAGAAGTT
>ML806798.1:296415-313627 GCA_009831015.1 Picea engelmannii | reverse complement strand
TAATATATATATATATATATATATATATATATATATATATATATATTAACTTCTTGACTTTGAATTAAATTGAAGTAAGCTTCTCCTCCATAAACCATGATTCTATATATATATATATATTGTTTGCTAGTTTGTCTATGACATGCGAGATTAGCCTTTGGCTTGAGAAACTGCAACTCAGGGACATTTAAGTCGTCGAAATCACTCGGAGATCGCATCCAGTTTGAGCCACACCAATCCTTAACATAGTTGGATTTTTTGTTCCCACAAGTTTCGAACCGATAACTTTAACATCACAAAGTGCCTTAACAACACACTCCGTCACCGACTATCCTACACCTCGGGGACAAAAAGTCAAAATATGTTATTTTTAAAGTTTATTGCATTTATGGTTGGAAATGACAAGAAAATATATTTTATTAAGATATTTTATTTTTAAAGTTTACTGCATTCATTTATGATTGCATTCATTTATGATTGAAAATGACAAGAAAATATATTTTATTTTTAAAGTTTATTGTATTTGTGGTTGGAATTAAGAAAAAGTATGAATATATTTTGGAAGTTGATATTATGTTTGTTATGATAGCAACTTTGTATATGGATAGATAATAAGGACAAATTCAACCTTTTTAATAAGTTTATTTATTAATTTTTAATGAAAGAAAGTGTTATCTTCATTCACTCATTTTTCAAAATTTTAATAACTTTTAAAGATAAGTCAAGATAAGTCAAAATCAACCTCAAGACAAATTTAACCTTTTTAACAAGTTTATTTATTATAAATAAAAATTAATAACTTAAACCATTTACTCAAAATTTAAGTGTTATCTTCATTCACTTATTTTTCAAAATTTTAATAGCCTAGATTTTTATTTTTTTTTAAGTAAGAAGTTTAATATATTAAAACTTTTCCAGAGGCAAAAAGGAGTGCTGAAATACAAATATAGTCCTGCTGTAATTACTGGGCTGCCCCGACAGAGGGGAAACCAGCGCAGTCAACAGATTAGTCAGCATAAGTAAAGTGATGAACTGTAAAGAGTAAAGTCCTAGACAGCTTGGACATCAGTAGAGACTAAAAACAACTGACACGACCTCTAAAAACAGCAAGGGCCTAGATGCCTGACATGTAACCTGGCCAAGTGGTGTGGAGATCCCCGGTCCACGGTTCCTCCTCGACATACGTTGCCCCGTTCGCCCATTGCACCTCAACTTCCTCTTTGGTCTCAGTTCCAAAGTTATTCTTCATGGTATCCTGTGGCAGTCGCTTGACATAATTCACCTCCTCAACCATGGTCTCGCGCCCATCCCGTTTCATTTCAGACTCTGCTGCGCACTGCATTGTGACATCTTCACCTTCGGTAGCTGCACAGGGTTCCTGCTCCGAAGTCGCGCGCAACTTGACCTCTCCGTCCTCGGTAGCTGCACCTGGTTCCTTCAAAGAAGTCGCTCCTGCCGGGTCCGAGTGGAAAGCTTCGTGCATGGAGGAGAGGAGCTGAAGGAAGAGCGCCACCTTTTCATTTGTAGTTTGTAATCGAAATTGAAGATCGTCCACCCCCTAGCGGAGTTCAAAGACTAAGCCGTAAAGGGTGGACAGGTTGTCTTTGATATGCTCGCCATTGATGGAATCAGAGGATGGGTGCCCATTGTTCCCAGGCTTTCGCGAAGAAGGTGGCTGCTCGACTCCTAAGTTTCTTGGAGAAGCCGAGAGTGGTGTAGGGGTCGGTTCAGCCACAGGTGGGACGAGGAGGAGATGCGAGGATGAACAAAGCGGCTGGGGGATAATTGCTAGGTCGTTGAAGTGCGGAATCGGCAGAGCGAGAGAGGTAGTGATGTGAGGCTCGGCCTGGAAGTGAAGGGAGGAGCAGGTGGAAAGTGGAGCGGGAGGCGAAATTGAAGGCCGACGAGGTCTCCAGGGAGAACCCCGCCGTGGCCTCCCTCTTGGTCGCGGATTATAGTTAGGCATAAGGTACACGCAACAGAGGCAGAAGGTCTGGGGGTGAATAGGAGCCACCGGGAACCAGAAAATTCTAGCATGAGTCGGCCATGGCGACGAAGGGGGGAGCCCTTCAGACCACCAACAGAGATAATGGACGAAAACCAGGAGCAAAGCCATATGAAAATGCGAATTAGGGGTGACTGAATGCATTAAAGCCCTCTCCCGTCGTGATTAGAGCTTATTAATGTCGCAAGAGGGTGGCGGGCGGTGGCACGAGCCCGTCACATGGCTCCGTGCCCCTTTGGCAGGGGCTGTCCTCCATCATGTGCCGAGTGTACACCACTAACACCCCATCCAGGGGAATAACCTAGATTATTTTAGGATAAGTCAAAATTAACATAAAATTGAAAAAATAAAAATTCTCATTAATCAAACAAATAAAACAATCACTCAGAATAAATTTCATGAAGAAAATTTAAAAGTAAATGATCACTTACTAAGTTACTAATTCTTATATATGCTAAGTAAGTTACTCCTTTGTATATATGTGGTTACAAATATTACAATAGGTAATTATTAGTCCCTGCCAAGGGAATATAGCAATGAGTTTGCTATTGATTTGACATTAATTTACCTTGTATTTTAAATTTATGTGTGTAGTGTAATGTTTAACTTAATAAAACAAATATATATTTTTTGACATAATAAAAATATTTGTTTTTCTCATTTCTAATTGGTTGATATATTCCAAGTCTTATTGCTGCCTTCACGTATTTCAATATTTGAAATTAATTACATAATTAATATACTTAGTTATAAGTACCTAGTACCATTTATATAAAAAATTAAGAAAAAATGTAAAAATGCCATGTGTTCTCTCATTATTTTTTTTTTGACATAAACGGTTAGAGGGATTTTGAATCTTGAAACTGGAAAACTACTGCTTGAAGATCCTAACTCAGTACACAATTGTGGAAACAAAACTATTTCAGCGAGCCTGAACAGCTTCGCGTCATTACATCATTTCTTGCTTGGAAGTTTTTTTTCTTTTTTGAAACCGTTTGCCATTCAATGCTTTGGTCCATAGATTGACTTTCCATCGGGCCTAGAGGGTCTTCCTTGTCCGCTAGGTCTGCCTAGCATGAGGTCTGGGGTTCTGGCTGGGTGGGCAGCTTGGGAGTGGCTTCTGCCTGAGCTTTCCCCTTAGCAGGGGGTTTGATTTTGGCTTCAGCTTCTGCCGCTTCCTGGGTCTTGCTTTCGAAGCGCGGTTTTGTTGGTGCCCCTGTCCACCAGGTGGGTCTTTAGCTTTTAGACGACCTTTTTTCCCGGGTGGTTTTCCATAGCTACGGGCTAAGTGCCCCGTTTTGAAGCAGTTCCTACACCTGAAACTGAGATTCTCATAGTCAAGGATTTGGGTCCTTGAGTAGTCCTTGCCTTGAAGAATTATTTTCGCCGGGAAACCTTTGGAGAAATCCATTTCAACACAGATTCGAGCGAAGGTGGAGAGGGCTGGCTTGGAGTCCAGACTTCTGCATAGGAACTTGCCGAGGTCATTGCCAATAGATTTAAGAGATTCATCCCCCCATAAATGCAGGGGCAAGTATGGAAGTCTCACCCAGACTGGAGCTGAAGAGATACAATCCATGGAAGGGTCGAAGGTAGGGGTCCATAGCTGCATGGACATGCCTGCTCTACCCCAGAACCACGGCCCGGAGTTAAACACCTTGTCTCTATCGCTTGTAGATTCAAAAGCTACCACAAAAAACCCTTTTGCACATGGGCAGGTAATGACTTCTCCCTCTAAGAGCGGGTACCATTCGGAAGAGATCCAGGAGAGCAGATCTGACAGATTGGGCCAGTATCCGTTAAACCTACAAACTAGAGCGTGCCTGTTGTAATGGAAAGCATGGGTTAGGGCTTCTGTCGACATTTGAATAAAAACTGCCGGAGCTTTTGGAACTGCTGCATGCAGCCCGGATGGGCGACCTTGACGAGAGGTAACCTCAAGGGCCGCTGCATGCAGACCGGAGAGAATACCCTGGTGTGAAGCCACCTCTTTAAAGGAGGGGGCCAGAGCTAGTGAGTTTGCTGCCGACGGAGCACCAGGAGGAGCACTTGCATGAGAGGGCAGCCCGGAAGAGAGAGCTGCGACCGATGGAAGGAGACCATCAGCCGCCGCCGCAGCCGCACCAGGAGGGGCGCCTCCTTTCTTTGAAGAGATTGAGGGGGCCGCCATTTGGAGCTTAGTCGAGCCTGCAGGAGCTTCTACCTCTGCGCTGGAGGGTGGGAAGGGAAGGAGGCCATAGGGCCAACGACCTACGGGAGATCCAGAAGTGCGAGTCCCATTTTTTACACCATTTAATGATTCTTCTATGTGTTCTCTCATTTTTTTTTTTTAAGTAAAAAGGCAGGTCCTGTTATATTAATATTGCAAAATTACAAAGTTCTGTTGGAGTGTCAATTGTCCCGCCTGGAAAGGAAACCGAGACAGCTGGCCATTCCATGCCACTTTCCAAACTCAAAATTTCAGGCTGCCATCCTGCCCGTAGGAAACCAGGACGCATGGCCAACTTTAGTATTAGTCAGTTCTTCACTACGCTACCGCTATCATTGTTATAAGCTAACTGAGCTACAGCTAACTGAGAAACAAAAGAAAAAAGTTTCTAACTATGAGCATGCAGGAAAACCTTTTAACCGTTGTCCTCATGATCGTCTTCATTCTTGCCACGTCTGACTGGAATTGCGTAGACCTGTGCGTAAGTGGGGCATTGGTGTCTTGGGGTAGTGCTAGAGTAAACGACGTAAATCATATTCAGGCATTGGTTGATGTGGATGGCCCTGAAAATTTGGTCGTCCACCATGCTGCATACATCGAAGATTAATTCCAGGTGGTCCGGGTGAAGAAATGGTGGCTGGTCCTGCAAGTCTTGCGGAGTGGAGGAGAGGGGAGCTTTCATCCGTGCATCGGCCTCATCCTGGTGCTCTCGCTGCCTATTCTGCTGCGCCATTTCCTCAGGAGGTTCGCCGGTTGTGATATGGATGTTTCCTTCTATGCCTTCATGTATCTCTTCCTCCACGAAGCAAGGTGTAAATTCCTCAGCTGGAGTGTCCCTATGACTGTGTGCTGCTCTTGGAGCAAGGGTTATGGCATCCTTTCCGAAACAAGCGGGGGGAGCCCAATTGTCCGGAACCGTGAAGAGGAGGTTCTCTGAGTAATTCTGGATAGATTCCTCCGGAGTAATCTCCTCAACATATGCCATGGGAGGCGTTCCAATTCTTCTGGACTTCCTGGGTCTCCTCCTACTAGCTAGAGCCAATGCTCTTTCAAATTTCTTCTGCCTCTTCCTACGTGAGTCGACCGCATACCAAGCAACGCCTCTGCGAGGCCGCCCCCTTGCTCTTGGCATGCTTAAAAACAAAGCTATTGTCGGAATACCAGCTGAAAGGGTGTCTCTATCCCTGCACCTCGAAGGTTCATCCTTCGGCTCTGCAACCTTCAAATAGATCACAAAGCCTCTAAGGCTGTTGATAAGGACGAGTATGATATTGATGACCATTAAGGCTGTGGTCTTAATGCGCTGATCGACCGTCCTCCTCACGCGAGTGAGAGGCCTCGTCATTTGGTGAAGGCTGCCTGGGTTTAATCCCATCATAAATGGCGAGGAGATGGGAGTTGGTGGCCAACATTTATGGCACCACTCGGCTCTGATCCGTGTGTCCTTCCCTCTTCGCGTGGCACCCCATCCGAGGTCTATGTGTTCTCTCATTATTACTATCCATTTATTTCATTATTATTGCATTTCAATAAACTTGGTTATAAGTACCTAGTACCCTTCATATAAAAAATTAAAAAAAGAAGTAAAAATGCCACGTGTTCTCTCATTATTTCTATCCATTTATTTCATTATTATTGCATTTATGCTTTTCTCTTATCATTAATACAAAATGTACTCCTACTAGATTAATACAAAATGATATACATATAATTATGTATGATGACATATGTGTAATTTCTTTTTAATAGTAATTTTGAATTTCTTCTTAAATGAAAATAAATTAGTAAAAATGTAGTTAAAAATGATAAACAAAATGATATAGACAACTTATATATATATATATCTTTCTCTTTTAATAATGGTTTTGAATTTTTCTTTAATAAAGACAAATAATAGGTATAGCAAATTGACAATGGTTTTATAGTAAATTGACAATTGTTGGAACACTCTAACTAGTTCAATGATCCCATCTAAATATACTATTTTCAAATTTACTTGAAAGGGACTAAGCTGCCATACAACCCTTTGTTCAAACATAAAATTTGAAAACACTAACTTTGGAACAAAATATTCCATTAATTATAAAGAGGGAGATTCCAAATGTAGGAACACAATTGTTGTATATAAAATGCAAAAACTGTTTTGACATACGCAATAGTCAGCGCAGATAAAGAAAACAAATGTTGACATTGGTGGGATTCATTGCCAAAACCCTACCCAAACACTCTGCAATTGGTGTTGGATCTGTATGTAATCTTCCTCATATACAGCCCAGTGTTCGTCCATCATTCATTTCACTGCGCGCAATGGCGTCCTCTGCCGCTCCCGAGTTTCAGAAAATTGAGATCCAGCGAGACGATACAGTAAGCGTCATTTTCTTTCTTCCATGTCTGGCTGCGTGTGCGGGGGTTGGGGGATTCGACGTGATTTTAAATTTTGGGTTCTTATGGTGGAAAATTCTGCATTATTATGTAGTTTTACATAGCTGGATATGGCGGTGTAAATTTCAGCGACAATTTCCCTAAATTTTTACTCCAGTTATAGTAACCAATGGTCAAATGAGGGATGACGAGCCTGTGTGAAAGGGGCTGAGTACTTACCAGAAGAAGGTTCCGGTTGTAAACCCATCATGACTGTGAAAATGTAGTTTGTTCCCAAGCCTTCGAGTGGATCTGCGGAATAATCCACTAATTCCTCATCGTCCCTTTGCTTCTGCAGCTCCGCATCTTCTACTTATTCTATCTACCCCACCCCCCTCAAAATAGTTCCATTACAATACCATCATGTTCAATTAGAAAATCATCTACAAACTTGTAATATGCGCTCAGATGTTCTTTTCGACTTCAACATAAATAGCTATTATAATCCCTAAATATTAATTTTTATCATCTATCTAAAAATGAAATTCTTCTTTTATCTGCATGCCAATAGCAGATGCCTAAAAACGATAATATTTTTACCAAGCCTGAAAGCATGCTCATGCATTAATGATGCTTTCTGTTACATGGATGATTTTGCTATTATATTTCCAGGTTTAAGGCGTGGAATTGGTCACATGGTGTGCAACGCTTGTATTTATAGCTTCTCTACCCTTTTTTGACCCCTGCTTTAAGTTGAATTGCATCCTTTTTGAGCATTGTATCTCTTCCATGGTGAAAGAAAGGACCACTTTCCTGGGGAAACATGCAAGCTTTTGGATCAGGTGTTGTATTTTTGCTTTTGAACCCATAGCCACTGCCTAGTGAGTGCCCCCCATACAGCTGTAGATGCAAGAATCCATTTGTATTTACAATCAAAAATCAAATTTACTACCTTGGGGATATTAACAAATAAATCAATGCTGAAAAGATTGAAAAGTTAAAAACTGTATCAGAGATGGCAGCGTGCACATTAGATCTTGAATTGTTTGAGCCAAGTCATTTGACCTCACTCTAGCTTTTGTGATTTGGTACTCTTTTAAGTTGGAATAATCTTCACTGGTTAGACTCTTCAGTTGACATGTCTTGCACTACAGGAAGCCAATTTATAATTCCCTGAGATTGGCAAATGTTTGTCATGCAAGTTATTTCAGGGTTGAAATTTTTATGTGGCTTCAAAGATGCCGATGCAGTAAGAATTTAATTTTCTGATGACTCATACACATGTTCATCAGAAGCTTTTGAAGAATATTTTTACTGATATTTTCTATTTGCACTTGTACAGACATTCAATGCATATGTGGTGGGCAAAGAAGATGCCCCGGGGATTGTAGTGTTGCAGGAGTGGTGGGGAGTTGATTATGAGATCAAGAATCATGCAGCTAATATAGCCAAAATGGATTCTGGTTATAAGACTCTTATTCCAGAGTGAGTTTCTACTATTCATCTTTCTTAAGCAAGGTAGCATTTTCAACTGGAGATCGTGGTTAAACTTTTATTGTATGAGTGTAAAATGGGTTCGTTCTTTCATGACTGTGGAAGCCCTATTTGGTGTGCATGTTGCAACATTGTTATTTATGATATGTTTTTCTCATTGTTGATGTTTCCTCTTGATAGCCTTTCTTTACCCAAAGTTTTCTCTGTTACTGTAACCCCGGCTATACTTCTTAAGTTCTTATAGCAAGCATGAATTTGGAAGCTAAGTTGATTGCTTTCTTTTCTGGCATCTTAGCTTTACGTGCATATCAACCTTATATCTGGCTCCACATTGCATGGTATTTTTTACTAATATATTCATTAGATTTTGAAGTGATTGTTTTATGCAGTTTGTACCATGGAAAAGTTGGTTTGGATGCTGCAGAAGCACAGCATTTAATGGATGACCTTGATTGGCAAGGTGCTATTAAAGATATCACAGCATCCGTGAAGTGGCTGAAGGAAAATGGTTCAGAAAAAGTGAGTATCAAAGTTTAATGGCTTTGAACCTAAAGATATCAATCAAGAATGTTTCCACATCTTGTGAGATGGCTGAAGCAAATGTTGTTCATGAATATAACAGAGTTCTGGACCCTCCTGTGGCATAGCCTTTAAGAGTAACGTAAATATTTTATTTACATAAATCAAAATCAAGAACTAAATGTGTTTGCTGTTTATACTGCATGCAATTGTGGTTTGGGTTTTGTATACAGTATTGACCTCAATTCCCAACAACAAATAAACTCACACTCTCAAGTCACTTTCTATTGCATTACCATATGAGTCTTGAATCTTGATGATCCAAGACTAGCTGCATTTCCAAACGTGCCTGCCTCTGTCTTAAGACAATTTGTATATGGATATCCAGAGGGAAAGTTCTCTTGTTTGGACTTCAGTCGTTAAGATCCTAACATGATAACTGCTGATAAGCCTTCTGGAAATCTCATGTTACACTTAAAACTGTAATTAGAAATCTGCTATCATATGGATTGTTAGATTCGGGATCTGTAATTTGCCACTATTACTGGAGAAAAACTGGGTTCAACCATAGATATTGCTTGTAAGTCAGACAGATGGGGAAATGAAAATGCTTTCGCATGATTAATACCCGTCCTAAATTGAATTTCAATGTCAAAGCCTTGTAACTTAATCAATTGGCTTGTTGCCAAATTTGGTTCTTTTGCGATAAAAATTATTTTAAACTTTGATGCTTTATTCAGGAAATAAATTGCTACCCCAACAAACATTGCTTGAACTTCTCTAGAGCATGTACAAGGGCCAACAATTATATATCCTAGATGGATAATGACTTCTCGTCATTAGTCAACTTCCTGCTTTCAAATGCAATTATTTTGCACGAGGACAACTCTTATTCTGCTGCTTGATGCACATTCCACTACATAGGCTGTGAGAAATCTATAGGTGCAAGTACAGGGCTAAAAGTCATTACCTTCTTCATGTGCTGGATTGTGGCGTCTACTGTCTCTGCCCATTTGATCTCATCCTTCTTTGTAAGATCAGTAGGAGTGCCATGAGGCCTCTTTACCTTCTTCATGTGCTGGATTGTGGCCTCTACTGTCTCTGCCCATTTGATCTCATCCTTCTTTGTAAGATCAGTAGGAGTGCCACGAGGCCTCTAAATCACTTAGCAAAGTTCAAACATTATGTGAAATCTGTGTAGTCAATGAAATCCTCTCAACTGTGTCAGATTTTTTGGCATGGGCCAATCAGGAATGTCATGAACCTTTGTCAGACTGCTTTAACCCTGGTTTTAGTGATGATGTGCCGTAGGTTCATTCTTTTCAAATTCACACTTTGCTTCTTTTGCAAATAAGCAGTTAAGCTGTAGGAGTTTTAATACTAGTGTTAAATGATGCAAATGCTCCTCTATCTTTTTATTGTAGATGGCAATATCATCAAAGACAACCAAAATAAATTTCCTCAAGTATGGTTTACAGATTCGATTTATCATATTTTGAAAGGTCAGTGGGGCATTGGAAGGCTGTCTGGAATCGGTTAATTGCCAGGGTCCTTATATGATGATATCTAAATCTCAAATCAACTTATGAAAACACAACTGCCCCATGTAACTTTTGAGATTTATAAGCATCAACAAGAGACTTGATGGAACCAAATTTTACCCAAATTCTCAAATAGCCTCCTCACAAGTGCACTAGAGAGAGAGGGTTGAAAAGTGAAGCACAAGTGCGCTGAAAACGGAAATGCACAAGTGCATTCAAGAGAAAAATACCTTTCACAATAGAAAACACCAAAATATAGGTGCTCTAACACTTTGTATATGATCAAGATCACAAGATGAGATGATACAAGTAAGAGCTTGAGTTGTGTATTTATACAAGAGACATCAAGTGAGTCATCCTCCCAAGATGGGGTTATGGGCCCACACACTCCAAGAGGGTTATTGAACCTACATATCGTGTTTGACTAGGTTGGCTTTAACGACACATAGTAATACAATAAAAGAATAAAGAATATGGCCTTAGTCATAATTATATGTACATAATGATACATGAGCCATGGCCATATGTATAGATTACTCTAATAATTCCAACGACCCCCTTAAGTTGAACAGGGGCCAGATAGAGATGCCCTTCTAACAAAACATCCCCCCTAAATGCAGAATACCCACACCAATACAATGTTGTAAACTAGTGAAGGTGGGCCTTAACAAGATGTTGGTAAATATATCTGCATGTTGATCAATTGAAGGAACAAAGACATGCACAATACATCCCGCATCATAGAGATGACTGATATTGTGTATTCAAAGTTGGACATGTTTAGATTTCTCATGATTTATCGTGTTATGAATAAGTTTAATCGTACTTTGTTTGTTAAATATAGAAGGGTGGGGCCCTTTTGAGGATTATCCAACTGATCAAAGCTATCCTTATCCAAAGAAGATGCTTCCTATCAAGGAGAGCGCTGGGATGCTTAGCTTTTGTATAAGATAGAACCATAGCTTGTTGTTTTAGAACATGAAGAAGTTGGCATAGAACCAGAGTAAACGAGTAACAAGAATTGGAACGAAGCTTATCAAGATTATCGACCCAGTTTGCTTCAAAGAATCCTTGAAGATGAATAGGGGCTCTTGCTACATAGCGAATACCCATATGAGTGCTGCCCTGCAAATAACACAAAATATGCTTGATCGCCAGCCAAGGACTCTCATGAGGTGCTTGCAGATACTGGGAATGCAAACAAATAGCAAAGGCAATATCGAGTTGAGTATGAGTAAGGTAGAGAAGACTACCCAGTAAAGAGTGATAGATAGTGGCATCAAATATAGGAGAGGGACATGCCAATGACTCTCACGAGGTGCTTGTAGATATCGAGAACACAAACTGACAACAAAGGCAATATTGGGTCAAGTATGGGTAAGGTAGAGAAGACTTTCCACTAAAGAGCTATAGATAGTAGCATCAAATAGAGGAGAGGGACAATTGCATGAAACTTCATACCATTGGTAAGAGGGGCGCTAACTAGCTTACAATCCTCCATCCTTGAGTATTGCAACAAATCTAGAATGAGGTTGAGAGAGAGGGAGAGTTCTAGGAAGTAGATTGAATAATTTGAATGCCTAGAAAGTAATGAAGCAAACCAAGATCAATGATTCCAAATGACTCTTGAAGCCTTAGCTTCAGTGCTTTAATCTAGGAGGTTGAGTTCCTAGTTAGAATTTGATCATCCACATAGAGCACAATAATAAGGATTTGATTATCCCGATGACAAATGTAGGCATTGGGGTCACTCTCGCAACGAGAAAATTCAAAGTTGAGAAAAAAGTTATGGATCTTCTCATATCAATTGCGAGGTGCATGCTTTATTCTATATAAAGATTTCTGAAGTCGATAGAGCAATGGTGTTGAACCTTCTCGAACAAAGCTTGGTGGTTGCTACATATAAATTTCTTCTTGAAGATCACCTTGAAGGAAAGCACTTGACATCCATTTGATGAAGCTCCAATCTTTGTGAAGTAGTTGTAGATAGAAATATGCAAATAGAGTCCATCTTGGCAACTGGAGCAAAGGTTTCATTGTAGTCAATACCTTCCCCTCGTGAACCTTTCGTAGCAAGATTAGCCTTATACTTGTCAATTTGTCTATCGATACCGTATTTGGTCTTGTAGACCCATTTATAGCCAACAATATTCTTACCCGTAGGTAAAGGAATCGATTCTTACGTTCGATTTTTGATCATAGCCTCATACTATACAGCCATAGTTATTTCCAATTTAGGAAGTTTTTTGGCTTGATTATAAGTAGAAGGATATTCTTAACCTTAGGTAAAGGAATTGATTCCCATGTTTGATTTTTTATCATAGCCTCATACTGGATAGCCATAACTGTGTCCCATTTAGGGAGGTTTTGGCTTGATTATAAGTAGAAGGGTCTCTGTTAGTGTCGACCTTGGTGAGAAGAGCCTGCATAGTAAGTAAATGCCAACAATGATCAAGTTCACCTTTAGGAAGGAAATTGATAGAGTTTGAAAGAGCAGATTAAGGTCCATTTGGGCATAGGCCTTGGCCGTTTTGGAGTAGATGGAGGAATATCTTCAACATTAGGGTGAATCCATGAATTTGTGTGTCACTTTTTGGCAAGCGGGGCGCGTGAAAATGGTCTCCACAGACCCTTGAATAAGGTTTTAATTCCTCAATCAAGGTTTTAAACCTCAATTGAGGGCTTAAAACCTTAATCGAGGGAAAACCTCAATGGAGAGTCTAAAACCATAATTGATGGTTTAAGTCAAAATAAGACCTTGATCTAGGGCTTCTAAAAGCCCTCAATTGAGGTATTTTAAAACCCTTGATCAAGGTCTAAACCTTAAGGCTTAGACCTTGATCAAGGGTTTAAAAGTCAAGAAACCTTTCCTATTTTTATTGGTTTTCATGGAGCTTCAATTTCTACAAGGTGAAATCCCTTCATCTCCTCCATGGAAGGTGGTGGACTTGGTGCTTGTAGATTTGTCATTGAATCCTCTACCAAATGGTATCTAATTTTCTTGTTTTGATTTCATACTATATTTTAAACTTATTTTGTTCTAAAATTTATAGAATTTTATTTTATTTTATTGCATTTTTTTTGTTTTAAATCTCCTAACTAGTGAAGGCCCCTAAAGAAAAATAAGTATCTTGAAACTTACACAACAAAAAATTAGAAAAAATATCTGGGATACATGTTGATGTTTACTCTTTAAAAGGATATTTCCATTTTTTTTATTTTATGTAAATAGAAGAAAACAAATTGTTGATAACACAAAGTGTATAAAATGCTACGCAAATATTAATTAGTCACCTTAGAAAAATAATAGAAAATACAATTTTCCAAACAAAAAGGTTGGATAAATTACGTTTTATGTTGATCGTGCTTATACAATTTTTTTTGAAAATTATCCATTTAGCACTGAAATAGTTGTTGGGAACAAAAGTCACTTGTTGACTTTTGTAGAAATTTGCAAAGTCAGAGATGATTAAATGCAAATTTGACACATTAAATGACATTAAGATTTATTGGAAAAAATATGATTAAAAAGATAACACAATTTCTTACAAATTGTTTTTTTTGCAGCACATGAAAATTCATAAGGCTTTTACGAGTTTCGAGGGCTTGGATTTTAAAAATATGTAAAATATCAAATTTTCATCGCCACATTTCACTAGAAAGTGGGACGCATCTTCATGGATTCAACCATTATTGAGTTGTGCAGCTGTAGGAGCATTAGGTGGTGCAATCATTATAGAATAAGAGACTTCAGGTGAGTCAACAACAGTCTCACCTTAATGTCCATTTGACTGGTCATTATAGAAAGAGTGCTTGAGGAAACACTTGTAGGAGGAGAATCATTATTAGAGTGTGGAGGAGAGAGATCCATTGAAAGTGTTTTCAAAGCTTCTATAGAAAACAGTGGAAAAGATCCTTGCGCACTGCAGGAAAGGACTTCTAATGATCCCGAGAATTACTCTCATTTGGTCATCTTTTTCCTCTCCATTTTCCCATCATAAGCCCAATCATTCCATTTTTCTACTTTATCCATTGCCAGTTTGTCATAATTATGGTTATTTCAGTTTATCTAGTTATTACTTGTAAATTAATGTGTTTTGGCAACGTTGTGAAGGATTATGATGCAACATTTGGGTTGCATGTGTTATTAAATTTGAAGGCGCTAAGTAGTTATGCTGCAGTTTACAATTGTTGTCTCATTATTTTTGTGGGAAAATGCTTGCTGTAGAGTCCTCCTTATGACTGCTGCAGAGTTATCCTTTACATAATTACCATGAAGTATGGATTGAGGACTTGTTAACAACATTCACTTTTAATCAATAGGCTGCAGAGTTCTAGAGAACACCGCAGCCCAAGAAACCAGCAATACATAGAATATTTCTCATCATTTAGCAGCAGTTAACATTGTACATCTTAGTAGCAAATCATTCAATAATAGTTAACTTAGTACATCTCAGTGGTTAGGGACCTTGTGGTTGCAATATAGTGCACAATACCTCAAAGCTCATGCAATTGGATTGATAAATTAAGTGTGCCTAGGATTCAACAACATTAATCATAGTTGTAATTCAATGGCTTGTCACTTTTTGATGTCATTGTTGGGGAGGTGCTAAAATTGCAGAAGGTTAATGCCTTTTGAGATTAGGGCTTGGAGTCTGGATTGTAGATAGATAAGTTTATTAATGATCAAAAGTAGGTCAATGTGATTTTTTAGTACATAAATTGTGACACTAAGTGTGAGTCCGAAGGTCATTGCTATAAAAGTTGAATGCAAAGCTTTTCTATAAGATCTAAGTTCAACTATCTTAATGCCAAAAAGAAATACAATGCTCTGAAATAGAGTACAAGGAAAAGAGCCTTAAGGCCCTAATTGTTTGTGACTGGACGAAGGAGAAGGGGGCCGCCCTCGTTTGAAGTATCCATGGCCGGATGCGTGACTCTCCTACCATATGAGGCTGAAGGGAAGAATCTTTGAATAGATGATTGGCTAGAAGAGATAGATTTGGCTTGGAGGATGCCCCTCTACTTAGAAGAAGTGGCCCATTGTCGAGTGTTGGTGGAGGAGGATTGCCTTTTGATCTAGCATAAACTGTCCTAGGATCTCATTTGGTCACTCTGCATGGGTTTCATAGCCAGGGGTGAATTGCCTTTGGGGTTTTGACAGATATGGGAGTTGTATCCTGTAATAGTATTGGTCTCTACCTACCTATTGGTGCCCTTGTCCGTTGGGAGCATTAGGAAGAAAGATGTAATCCTTTGAGCAATGTTTGGTCGAGTGGGGGATTGTAGGATGTGTGATCTAAACTTGAAGGCCTCTCCCAAATATAATGCCAAGGATTGTTGGTCTAGATATTGGGAAAAGGTGGAGAGGCAATTATGAGACTCTTTGAACGGGCAGTGGAACTAACTACTCTCATAGTATTGGGGGCATTTGAGTATAAAGTGCTCCTCTATCTTTGTCTCCTACCTATGGCAGACGACACAATTTTCCCTCTTGCAAGATTTGGTCCTCAATTTCTAACTGAAGCTGATGGTAGCCAATTCTAAACTGGCCTAGGGGAATCTTGAGCCCATGCATCCTGGGTCGAAGTGTGTAAGGGGGTTGCGCTACGAGTCCTTCTTGTAGCTCTAGGAGATGCTTTGCATAAAATGCCATCTTGGGTCTCAAACCTTTAGGGGCGGGGGTAGGGGCCTGTTGACCGCCTCTCCAACTAGGGGGTCAACTCCATGTGCCATGAAGAGATGCATCATCAGATGCTCATTTGTCAAAGACTTTGGTTCTACAGGGCATTTTTGGAGCCAACGCTTCTTTTTGTAACTGAAATTTCCGCACCCCTGCATGGGTCAATAATGTAATAGGTCTGCATGGGTCATAGTTAGGTTAGTTACCTTGGGATCGGTTCATTGGAAGAGTTCCTTTCACCGAGGGTTTTTTATCCTCAGGTTATCAATTGGGCTTTTCAGCCTTATTGATTTCCCTTGAGTTTTTCCCTCACACTTGCAATAATTCCTCCAAAGTGGTGAACGACGTTCTAATGGGCTTATCTCCTGGTAACTATTGTTAGGAAATTATGTAAATGACCATGTATGACATCTTAGAAAGTTTCGCGGAATTCCCTTAGTCTAGATTAGTTTTTTTTAATTAATTAATTTTCAATTAAATTTCCCTAAGTTTGGAGGTTTAATTATTTTTGAGCAAAAATTGTAAAAACTAGGTCCTTGGACTTTTGATAGGGGTATTTGTGCTCAAAAGAAATGGAATGAGACCCCCTACACCCTTGGACCAAGTTTCAGCTCAATCGGACAACTTTTGCTATGGGTTTGTCCACTCGGAGTGTCAGTCAGTCAAAAACAACAATTTTAATTGCTAAGTCCAAATATGGCAAAAATGTGATTTTTGTAATAATGAGTAAAAAAGGGTGATGTAAAGATGGATAAAGGTGAGAGAGATTTTTCCTAACCTTTTCCAACCCTCACACCACCCCCTCACCTAGCCATTAAGCAAAAACGTCACTTTGCTTAGAGTGGTGTGCCTCCCTTTTAGAAAGTCTCCAAAATGTGAAAAAATAATGAAAAAATTAAGGGGAGACTTATTATATCCCTTGGCACGCCTTTCCTAGCCTCCCACTTACCTTTTAGCTTGATCCCAACACTTCCTCACTCATCCACACTCTAGATCTACTTCTCAAACCCTAGATGGTGCGCCCTACCCTTGGGATTCCCTTTTGTGCTTGGTGGTGGACACTTGGCATTGATCCAAGAGGGGTGAGTTTGCCTCTCCAAGTATAAATGGAACCCCTCTCACCTTAATTTCCTTACCATATCTTGAGCTATTGTTATGCTACTTGATTTTCCTCTCTCTCTCTCTCTCTTTCTTGTTCCATTTTTCTTCCATTCTTTGGCTCTTAGGGTTTTGGAGCAAGTTTTTCTCCAAGATCCGTTTCTTGAGTAATATAAAGGAGAAACTTTGGAGGATCATTGGAAGAGCAACAAGTATTTTTGTTCTTGCTACATGTGAGGTAAACTTGTATGTGTTTGATTTGATTTATGCATAGCCTAGATCTTGGGTAAAGTATTTTATTT
>ML806798.1:278579-295647 GCA_009831015.1 Picea engelmannii | reverse complement strand
ATGTTATAATCTCTTTCAAGATCTATTTTGTTGCATGCTCTAACCCAACACAATAAATGGTTAATGATTTCATAGTTTAGTAAATGGTTTTGCTTTTCATGTTATAACACCTTAAGGCCATTTGCCACCACACTTAAGTGAATATGTTGTTGATGAGTTGATAGTGTAGGCATATAACTAAATCTCTCAAGCTTTCTTTCATACTTAGTGCTTTCTCTTAATGCTTTAAACAAACATAAGATAAGTGGTGATAAGCTTGAGCTTTCTTCTTTCTCCCTTGGGCAAGTTGTTCTTGCTTTGTGCTTTAGTTCTCTTTCATAACAAGCTTCTCATGTTAATGATCTAATGCATGGTGATAATCTAAATCGTTATTGAGCCCTCTTTAAATGCTTTATATGTGTTAATGCTTCATTCATATGCTTAAATAACACACTTAATAAGTTGAAGTGAGTTTCGGTTTTGACATTATTTCATCATCTTAAGATATCATAAAGTGACTAAAACCCTTCAAAATACACCTAAAAGTCTAACTAATTGATATACATACTTAATAGACTTAATAGGGTACTTTAAACCACCATCTTCACCATCTAAAACGGGGATTGAGGAGGGCAACGAAAGGTGATAGGTCGGGGACAGTCTTATGGTGCGAAGGAGCGTCATTTTCGTAAAAACTCAATCTTTCGGGCTGATTTGCGAAGCTAGGGTGGGCCTCGTTGCCTCACTTCTTGAGCATCCAACAACTATTTGGCAATTGGGGGAGGAGGTTTTTGGTGAAACATCTAATAAGGGTAATAAAATATTTTCAATCTTAAGAACCCTTAACTCACTAAGTAATTAAACCTTGAGCTTAATACTTGTAATTCAATATTTCATCTAATAATACCTTGTGGGTTAAATAACTAAGTGTTGAGTATCATAATCATTGTGGAATACTTGTGCCTTAACTTTTAATCTTCTAAGTTTTCCTTTGACTTGTGAATGTTGATGTTGCCATTGAGGAGCAGTCCAATAGAGTAAGTGCTATTGGGGCATGCTTAGGCCTAATGTGTTGATGATGCTAATGCCTTGATCTTCTTTAAATCTTGCACATTGAAATAACGTGGTTTGCTTGTGTTGTATCATTTTGTATATAGCATTCTTTATTGTAAGTACTTGTATCTAGTCTTGTGGTGAATAAATATTCTTTTTGTAATCTTTGTAATTACGTTGTAACGAAACACCCTTTAACTTTAGTTGACCCCATTGCCCAACCTTAGGCACTAGTCTTAGTTGACTTAGGGAAAGGGCTTGCTTAACATACTAACCTTGCATCTTGCATTGCTGCTTTTGTATCATAGGTTAGACTCCCCCCAAACCTTAATAGATTAAAATCAACTCCTAGAACTTAAACGCTAAATCTTATCTAGTAACTAGGGTCTACCCCCCTTGGCTTCCTTAGGAGTGAGCCTAGACGAAAGAGGTTCCGGTCAAAGTGACAGCGTGGGCTGTGAACCTAGGCATTGTGCCTCCAAGGACACACTAAGTGAGTAGGACTTGGCTCACGTTTGCAAGTGTGTATAAGGACGACAACAGGGCCAATCTGAGTAACTTGGATAAACTATCTATAAATATCCTCCTTGATAATCCCATTCATCTCTTGCTTATCACGGGAGGTGGCCAGGAGCATCCAAAGAGTATTTGAATGGGGGAAGTTGGTCCATCAATATACCAATCGAATGAAGGAAACATGTAACCTTTGAGTACTAGCACCATGCTCTCTTGAAGGGGGGGTACATTGGGCAATTGCCGCTAAAGAGCGTTAAGCAAGATATGGATACCGGCCTTTGTGTAGTGTCTTTCTTTTTGTAATTCATTAGCTTTCCTCAAGTAGATTGTGTGCATTTCCATAGGGATAAATTAGGTTGTTTTCTACTTAAAACAACTAACTTTGGTGCAAAGCAAATAGGAAGTAGTAAGCAAAGGGGTAGCTTTTGTAGCCCAAGGGCAAGATTAAAATTTTAAATTGTCAGTTGAAGGCTCTAAAGCAAAGCAAGAGGTGTTGTTTGAAGAGTTCATAAGATAAGTTGTTATGGGAGGTCCAGATAAGGCACAAAAGTTAATAGATGTGATTGCTACAGATGTGGTTGGGAATTCAACTAAACCACACGGGAGGACTAAGTTGGAATCTTTTAAGCATTTTTGGACACCTTGGAAGTTTCAATCTTTATTCAACATGGTAGGAGGAGGAGGAGGAGGAGGAGGAGAGCATGTAGAACAACGAGTGGTCTTTCAGTTCCCCATTCAAGAAACAAAGGAGGAAACAAGGATGAAGAATATTAATCCCTATGTCCTTCCTTCCTTTCATGGGCTTACTACAAAGGACCCCAATACTTTCTTATTTGAGTGAAGCCCTTCGCATAACTTATTACTACAATTGTGATGCTTAAGAGCTCAGACTATTTCCATCCACCTTGAAGGACATAGGACTTCGCTAGTTCATGAGTCTTGATGGGAATAATATTTGTACCTAGGAGCAAATGAAGGAAGCCTTCATAAAGAAATACCGAGCTTATTGCAAGGCTAGAGATACCATAGATGAGATTTTCCGAATCACCCAGGGAGACATGAGTCATTGGAGGATTATGATGAAAGATTCTAATTCAATTACAAGAGGACTACCAAATGTAGATTATATCAAGAATCCCTCAAGTTGGTTCTCCTCAGAGGTGTTAGAGAAGAATGGATGGGAACCTTGAATTCGATTACAGTTGGCGGCATCTCCCAACTCTCTTATGATGATATAAGAGAGGTTTCATAACTTACTCAAGGGCTGTTATAAGGAAGAGCAAGAGCCATAGAGGGATTGTTGCACAATCCTAAAAAACAATTACCCTAGACAAAAATTGGCAATTTGCTGGAAGATATGAAGACAAACAATCTACATTCATTGGCAATGCAATTACACCCTTGAAGTCAGGAAGAAACCAGAGGAGGCTAAGAAAGCTTTGGCTTTTTTTGTCTAAAGTGTACAAATAAGCATGCTCATCACGAATGTCCATTAAACAATGTGGAGATCTATGGCAATTGAGGAGAATCACTGCACTAGGAAATGCCCGTCGTTACTAGGTTTGGAAGTTGTGTACCAAGGAGTTTAAGAGAACATGAGTAGAGTTGAAGAGAACATGAGCAAGTTTGCTTCACCAACCAAAGGAAGCAAGGATTACCCTGACAATTGCGTCAATGTATGCCTTATGAACACCCTCACTATTTGAATTTTGTTTGGGCTATGTTATCGCGCAATTTGTACTTGTCCCAAAGGGAAAGGCTAAGGGAGGCAAATTGGCGTAACAAGAGGTTATCCTATCACTATCACCTTAATAAGAAACCTCTTTCTATTTAGGGTTGATGGCCCAGGGGAGACGTCCTCGGTGACTTGGGGGTTTGAGAAGACAAAGGTTAAAGTGTCTATAAAAGGTATCCCCTCTCACAAGTCACACTGATCAGTAAGTCCCAAGGTTTTAACCAATGAAGCAGTGATGTGCTTAGATGTACCTTCCCAGAACAAAGCAACAAGAAAACAATATCTTTTGCAAGTACAATTTGATGTTAGTACTTCATAAAACCATGGACTTATCAATAAAAGCAATAGTTGATATATGATGAAACAAACAGAATTTTATAGCAACAATGTTTATAAGACAATAGCTTCACAATAAATGCTTTAAAAGAGCTTCACAATGACCAAAAATAATGACTTCAATAATAGCAAAGTGCTAGCAGTTGTCGGAAGCTAATCAGGCAGTGTATAAATCAACTTTGTAATTGCTTTTAAGTGCTTTTATTGTTGGAACAAATGGCTGTAGCTTACTTTTGTAACAACAACAAGTAGGTTAGTAAATTAGTCTACTCTAGGGTTAGGAAAAGTTAGTAGATAGCTTGAGGTAAAAGTTTTGAGAGTTGTTTTCATTAATCAATCAAGTGCAAGGCCTAGATCAGTGCCTTTAGGGTTAATGGAGTCACTTTTAGCAGCGACAATCTTGAAGGAACAACTGATAATGTGAGAGCTAGAGACAAGAAAGTCAATGATTGAGGTATTGGCAACCCAAGGCCTCAATCATTAAACCCTAGGGGGAAAATTGCCACTAGGAAGTAGGTAACCCTAGGCCCTAGCGGTTTTCCTTCTTCTTTAGCTCAAGGATGAAGTAAATGGCGGCTTGATGAAGCAAATGATGCTAGGGTGTTGCAATGGCAATGCCGTTAGCACAAAGCTTCAAGAAAGTAGGGTTTCTAGCACAATCTAGTAGGTGAAAAGTTGTTAAGGCAAGAACAATAACATGTGCTTTAACCTCCTAGGGTTTTAAGCTAGCAATTTTATAATCTTGGAAGAAATGCAAGATAAATACACCATAACCATTCAAAATGAAGAAGAATTGCAGAATTTTACTTACATTCACCAAGAATCATTTAGCAATAGGCCTAGTTGAAGACTTTCCACCAAGAAAAATGTCAAAATACACCAAAACTAGCCTCCTTCAAGAAGTGCGCACCAAATTTCAGCCAATAAACCCTAAGTATGGCACAAATTTCAGACCTCACTAAGTGTGAGTGAAAGATGATGAAATAATACAAGGGCAAAAACCCTTATTTATATAGTTACAATGACCTTTAATTTACAAATTAGGTCAAAAAGGCCGACATGGCCAATTTACATGTAATATCTAGTTTTTACATAAAAATGACAAATTAAACCCTAAATCAAGCAGAAAAGTAACGTCATGCCCTTCTAGGGTGACGTTGGGCCTCCTAGGTGAAACGTTGGCCTCTAGGAGCAAAATGTTAGGCCTCCCAAGGCCTCTGGATCAAACCACACGTGCCACTTGGCACACAAATGCCTCCAAAGTGTCCATCAAACGCTGGGTGACATCAAGGGTCATAGAGGTGACGTCATGGGCCTTCCAAGGCCAACATCATAGTGGGTGGGCAAGAATCCCCTGGGTCCAGGCCTGCTAGGCTGTCTCTGGTGGAACGTTCTTCTCTCTCTCCGATGCAAGCCTTTGATATGTGTCTGCCCCTGGTTGGGGTCTCAACATCCATTTGGTGGGATTTTAGCCCTATGGAGGTTCGAACTAATCATCTCCCCATGTGTACCGGGTGTGGCCCTGCAACAACAACAAGTACTCCCTCTATGGGCTCATAAATCACAGGAATCATAGCAATGTTAATCACGTCTAATAATCAAGTTATCTAAACATGTGCATAAAACCCCCCTTTCCCAGACAAGTGCTTAAAGACATTATACTATTCTACAAGCCAGGTTTGGAGAGGGTTTCAGGAGGTCCTACTGGGCTAATTCTCATTGGACGTGGGATGTTTCCAGGTGAARGAAAATCTAGGTCATGCAAGTGGATGAGGTGGTGTGGGGATGTTTGAGCAATGGGTGCAGTGATGACAGGGAAATGTATGGCTTACCTGTGGGTGCCTCTGAAGAGGGTGAGCTGCACCTTGTCATGGATGCAAATGTTTCCAAGCCCATTCAAGCCTTTTACCTTTTTATCTTATTGCTTTTTCTTTCACGAGACTAGTTAGGGGACATTGCCCTGGCGTGGTGACCAATGGTGACAATGTTACCCACAAGCATATCACGGAGATGAGAATGCTGGATTGTGATGAGACCCCCTTTCTCTTGGCTATGCCACCAAGATCCACTACCCTGGCGTGGTGACCAACTGAATGGTAGTGTCATACCGCTACATGCCCATGGACCTAATAGGCTGGCTCGTGACGAGACCCCCTATCCTCCAACTAGGTCTTGATTTTATTATTTTGTGGGTCCCTCCATTTCTTGCTGAGAAGCCTTTTATGGCTTTCTCGGGGATCCCTTGGCGAAGCATCTGAAGGTTTTGTTCTTTGGCTTTTATCTTTTGCTAGCTACTTTTACCCTCTGGGCCTTTAGCCCCTTCTTCCCACAAGGTAAGGTACAACCATTTGCTAGCTTGGCAAACCCAGTGCCCGAACCAATGCAGGGGACGGATGAGAGGGAAAATGATGAAAAGTGATAAGTATGGTGGGAATGGACGATGACCTTCTATGAACCCACCCAGTGGCAACTCAAATCCTAAGGGAACCAACTTGCTAGGGCATCCTGTCATTCCCCCCAGGTGTGGACAAGTGGAAAGGCATAAAGTCCAAGCACACGTCAGAAGTAAAAAGAATTAAATGCACATATTCAAATGTTTTGAGAATCAGAGTGACGCATACCATGATACTCAGACTCATTACCTCATGGAGCAAGACCCATTGCTGCTGAAGGACTAGGCCGATGGGATGGATGCTGCTACTACTGACAAGGTGGAGGCGTTGAAGAAGAAAGATGGGCCCTCCAGGGCCAGGCTCAAGTCAATATGGCTCTCGGTACTCCATGTCTAGGACCTGTGTGCCTCGAGACATAATCTCCTTAGTTATCCCTAGGCTAGGGGATAACATGCTAATCGAATGAACCATATTCCCCCACTACTTGATATCCTCCAACTCAACAACAATGGCATTATCCAACGCCTAAGAGGTAGCCAATGCCATTCTTCCCATACCAACAAGAACAACAACCATAATGGCCTATTTCGCACTAGCCTTGGAGACCTCAATGATTGGCCACAACAATAAGAGGAAGCTTTGTTTCTACCTTCTCAACAAAACAACAATCGACAACCCACAAAGTAGTGTTAACTCCCTGCCCAACTTGCATCAAGCCACAACAATAAACTAGTCCAACCAATATGTAATAATGAGTTGGTAAATTCTCAAACTTGGCGAATTCTGTGGATTGCAATGAACTCCACCTTTGCTAAGGAAGAGTATTAGCATATCCTTCACCACCAATAATCATAGAGAAAATTGAAAAAGAGCAGCTGTAGAATGCATCACCCAAGCACCAAGACCAAACTATAAGAGTCTCCTCCACAAGAAAAGTAGAGAGAAAATCCACCTTTTCCAGGGAAACTTGAATAAATCAAGATACTTCCCCAATCCGACTTTGATTTCTTAGGGGAGCTATGGAATCTGTGTCAAAATTACACTTTTCCAAGCTATCAAGGATGTGCCTATCTATAGCAAGGTTATGAGAATTACTTAAGAACCTAGGAGAAAAAGGAAGGATCCTTAGACCATACAAGTAGTAGGTAAATTTGTCCACCTCATGCTCGGGAAGGCTCCCAATTACTCTAACCTAGGCAACCTTGTAGTAGATGTCTATATAGGTAATTGCTTGAAGAGTTCATAAAGCAAGCTACTACAGGGGATTCAGATGAGGCACAGATGTTAATGGTGGAGATTGTTGAAGAATTTGGTGCAGATGTGGATGGGAGTTCTACTAAACCACAAGGGTGAACTAAGTTGGAATCTTTTGAGCCTTTTTTGACACTTTGGGAGTTTCAATCTTTATTCAACATTGCAAAAGGAGGAGAGCATGTAGAGCAACAAGTGGTCTTTCAATACTCCATTCAAGAAACAAAGGAGGAAACAAGGATGAAGAATATTAACCCCTATGTCCTTACTTTAATGGGCTTACTATAGAGGACCTTGATACTTTCTTATTTGAGTTTGAAGCCCTTTGCGAAACTTATGACTACGAGAATGATGCCCAAAAGTTCACACTGTTTCCATCCACCTTGAAGGAGGTAACACATCGTTGGTTCATGAGTCTTGATGGGAATAGTATTTGTACTTTGGAGCAAATGAAGGAAACCTTCATAAATAAATACCGAGATTATCGCAGTGTTTGAGATACTAAAGATGAGATTTTCTGAATGAACCAGGGAGAAGACGAGTCATTGGAGGATTATGGCGAAAGATTCATTTGGTTACAGGAGGACTACCAACTAACCCAGGGAGAAGATGAGTCATTGGATGATTATGGTGAAAGATTCATTTGGTTACAAGAGGACTACCAACTATAGATTAGATCAAGAATCTCTCAAGTTGATACTCAAAGGTGTTATAGAATGGATGGGAGCCTTGAATTTGATTGTAGTTGGGGACTTCTCCCGACTCTCTTATGATGAGATAAGAAAGGTTTTCATAAATTATTCAAGGGTAGCTAAAAGAAAGGGTAAGAGCCATAGAGGGATTGCTGCATAGTCCCTGTTGTCGCCTTTATACACACCTGGGTAACGTGGAAGAAATCTTCAATCCACTCGGTGTGTCCTTGGGGGCAAGTTAGAGTTAAGGTGATGTCACCTAATCCTCAACTCCTCCCTCTAGGCCAACTCCTAGCGAAGCGAAGGGGGGTAGTCCCTAAAGAAAATAATATAACGCTTAAAACTAAATCTAAGCAATTAGTGTTCTAGGAGTTTATTGCAAAAGACAATATATGAAGTAAATTTATTCTAAAAGCATATATCAATCAACCACCACAAGATACATAAGAAATACTTGCATAAAAGGATACTTGAGATAACAAGATGCAAGTAAATTAGTAAATGCTTCAAGATAAAATATGAATGACTGAGAAGTAAAATTACTTGAAGCAAATGGCTTTGTAAAATGAGTAAAATGTGACCAGTGCCATAAAAGTATCGTGGGCAGTTGTTGATTGCGTGTTTTATTAGATTGCCTTTTGTAGGTAAATTAATGAGATTGTGAAAGTAAAGCAAACTAAACTAGGTTTGGCCTCTAGAGAGGTTATCCCTTTAGCTCAAAGATTTGTTGAGAACTTGCCAAAACCCAATGGTTTCACCAACAAGCCCACTAGAGGTGCTGGAGGTCCAACATTGATGGGAACAAGCCCAAGGTATTCAGTGAAACTTCGCACACTCCCCCTAGGCGGTTCTTTAAGCCAAACAATCTTTCTCTTTTGAGATTGTCCTATTATTACTACTCCACACTGACCAACCCAGGGTGTATGAAACTTACTCCCAGAAGATTGAGACAAGCTCGCAACTGGAAGGGTCAGGGACAACACTGGGACCTGAGGGGAAATGTTTATTTTAAACAATAAATCAAATGCTGAAAAGAAAATGTTTTCTAATTACTAAGTCTTCACTGAACAACCTCTTGCGAGGAGTTGAGGAGACGGTTTATTTCCAACTTTGAAATTGCATAAAATAAAGTTGCATAAAATGAAATCTAGTCTATGTGATGATTGTAGTGCTTTGTGATGAATTAAAAGATTAATTTTAGCTTATCCTTAGTTTTGAAAATTGAATCTAAGCTAAAATTGCAGAAAATGAGACAATCACCAAAACACTGTTTTTCCTAGGGGGGGATGAAGAGTGGAAGCTTGTGGCCCCACTGATTTTATTTATGAATTTACAAATCTCTTTTTTGGAATGATTTATGACCATTCATTAGGGGGGTCACAAGTGTTTACAAAGTTTTACAAATGTTTATTGAAGAAAGGGGTGCTCTCGGGGGTCCCGGATGCTCCAAATCCGCCCTAAATGGACAGAGTTCCCTCTTATCTGTTCGCCGACTTGCATAAAACAGCAAGCAAACAATGACAAAAGATGGCTAAAAACACTTTCGAAGTGTCTTTGGTTATTAGTATGAAAACTAAAAAAATTGACTAAGTAAAACTAGAGTAAAAATTGGAAAAGGAACTAAGAAGAGCAAGCTAAAAAGATAGTCTCCTTAGGATCTTTGTTTGCTGTTTTAAAACATCAAACTAAAGGCACTCTAATTGCCAAATGTGGAATTAAAAGATCTTTTAAATAAGTCAACTTTTAGTCTCTAAAAATTTCGAAGTAAATTACTTGCTAAAAATGACATTTCTTGAGATATTTCTAGCTTAAAATGATGAAATGAAAAAGAAATCTAGATCTAACTTTCTTTCTTGCTTGCTAACTTAGAAAAATGAATATTTAAAATCAGATCTAGATCTAAGAAATAACAAGCAAGTTAGTAACCAAAATAGAATTAGAGAAACTGTGAGAAAGGAAATAGAGAATGTCGGATGGAAACCAATCTTGGGCTATGGAGTCTCCTTGATGTATTGAAGAGGGCAATCTTTCCGGTTGGATGGATTTGAAGGTGTTGGAAGCTCAAGTTAGAATCTTCCACTCCTCCAAATTAGAGATCCTGCAAACTTAAGAGTCAAGACAATCTTGCAAAGAAATTGTTAAATAGTGGATGCATCCACTTCCTACACATAAAATCTAGAAAGCATGAGATTAAACCGATAATAACATGAAATCATAGATTGCAATGTGCTATAACAAGATTTAGTAATACAAACAAGTTTACTAACATCTTACTAATTGAGGATTAATCAACAAATGAGAATTGCAAGAAAGACAAATTTACCATACTCAACACATCACCATAAGAGAAGATCATCCACACATTTGCACAACACCACAAGTGACTTCCAAAGTCTTCAATCTTTATTCCACAATAGCTTCTAAGCCTATTACACCAGCATAACTCTAGGTAGTCCAATCTGATTACAAAGGGAGACTAAGCTCCAATATATAGCAAGAGGGAGGAGTTTCCAAGAGGAGGGTGCACCACTTGGAGGAGGGCGCAACACTTGTGAGAGTGTGGGCAGCCAAGTGTAGAGGAAAGGGCTGCCACCTCTCCTCTATCCTCAAATATTGACAAGTGTGAGAGTGAGGGCAAAGGAGAGAGCGCCACCTTTCAAGAGGTGGGCACCCTCTTCAAGAATGCGCCACCTCTTCCAAGAGGGGCACACCTCCCAAGAGAAGCTCTTCATAACTCAAGAGAACTCCCACCAAACTCTCTTCTAACTCCTCTTTGAATGCCACATTGCCTTATTCAACTCAAGTGAGGGTGAGTTGACTCAAAACATGTCCTCGACACGTTTCCCAGAAAATAACATTTGCTGATTTTTCCTGATTTTTTTACGTCTTTTTTGGGTTTTGTGAGTAAAATTGACTTTTTAGTGATTAAAATCACTAGTTTCACTCACAAAAGTGGGTACTTAGGTAAAGTGGGTGCCCTAGGTTAAAAAGTGAGCACCCCCAAGGCATATAATGCCTCATAGTACCCCTTTTTTTATTACAACTTAAAATTACATTTAAAAATTTCCGTTTTACGGGAAATTTTTTATTAACTGAAAAAATTAAAAAATCCCAAGGGGGACTTAGCACATTTCCATAAAACTTTATGCGGATGTTTAGCATGGTAATATACATTAGACACTAGGCTTAGATGACCATGCTAAGGCCTAACCATGAGTATATACTCCAGCTTTGGAGAAATTGAGTGAAAAAACTCGAAAATTATAAATTGCTTGGACAACAGAATATAATTAACAAGTTTAAAAAACACTCTAGAGTAACAACTCATGTCTAAGTCTCAGGTGGCTAAACCTTTTACAAAGTTCATCATGCAACATCTCTTATTACAATTCCCCGCAAGGTATGGAAACGTGGTAAAAGTTTAAAAAGGGACCATAATGGCCGGCTGGACTTCTGAACTTTGAATTTTGAACAAGTGATTGTTCAATCTTTGGCGGCTCAACTGCAATTCCATCCTAGTGCAACTTGGTGGATAATAGTCCCCAAGGATAACACTAGGGTATCCAAGATAGTAATTGGCAAGTTGCTGGGCGATATGAAGAAAACCATTCTCATTCATTTGCCATACTACTAGACACCCTTGAAGTCAAGAAGAAACAAGAGGAGGCTAAGAAGGCTTTGGCATTTTTTGGTCCAAAGTGTACAAAGAAACATGCTCATCATAAATGCCCTCTAAACAATGTAGAGATCCGTGGCATTTGTGAGGAGAATCACGACACAAGGCAATGCCCATTGTTTTCCGATTTGAAAGTTGTGTACCAAGGAGCTCAAGAGAACATGAGCAAGTTTTCTTCATTAACCAAAGAAAGCAAGGATTGCCAGGATAGTCTCAAGGTATGCCTTATGAACACCCTCACTATAATTTTGTTTGGGCTAGTCAAATGAGCCATATTCCTCCACAACTTGACCTTGATTTCTTAGGGGAGCTACGGAATCTATGTGTTAGAATTCCACTTTTTCAAGTGTTGAGCCCTCAACAACCCCCAAGTTTTTGGCAAAACTTGGGGCCCCTTCTTCACTTCACTGATCTGAACGCACCTTCTTCTTTTTTTGGATTTTCAAGGACTTTGGTTCCTCATTGCCTTGTTCATTCTTTTTAGGCGGGTCTTCATGTTGCATTTGCTTGTTTTTGACATAGTTTCTTTTCTTCCTTGAAATTTATTCCTCAATTGACTTGCTTTCTTTTCTCCCTTAAGCTTTATTCCTCATTGTGTTTTTGGTTTCTTCCCTTCCTTGTGCTTTTCTTCCTTAATTTCCTTTGTTTGAACTCTTTTGGTCCTCGATTTTTAGATCAAGCCCGATCCTCAAATCAGGGCCTCTTCTTATCCTCTTTTTGAAGTTCTTCCCCTATCCCAAAATCAACCCAATTGCCAAATCAAGATCCATGGTTATTCATTTTCAAATGAGTTTTCTTTGAGTTTGGGTTTGATCCTTTTTTTCTTGAGTTTTCCTTCAAACCTTGAGTTTTTATTTTTTCTTTAAACTTTCTTTTATTTTGGTTTGAATCTTGTGAAAATTTTGAAGCCATTACTTGAACTTTGAATGTTTGCCTCTACCAATCTGATGGTAATCGGCCCCGATTGCCAAATCAGGGCTTTCATCCACCAACTTTGATGTTAACGGGTCTTGATCTTGGGATTGGCCCCAATATCCAAATTGGGCCCTCCTTTAATCTCTTTGAACTCTTCAATTCCCCACCCCCCACCCTCCATTCGAGCTCTTTTAGCTTTTTTATTTGAATGTCTTTTTCTCCCCTTCAAACTTTTTCTCCCTTTTGAACTTTTTCTTTTCCCTTTTCAAATTCGATTAAGTCATACCAAAACCTTTTCTAAAGCTCGATTATTGGCCTTGATTACCAAAACCAGGCCCCCTTTTTAGTTGTTCGATGTTGCTTTGCTTTGATTTGGAATTCGTTCTCAATTTCTAAATCGGACCCTCTTGTCACCATTTGAATTGTATAGACTTTTGACTTTGTTCGATGTTCTTTTGTTTTGTTTATCTTCTTTTTGAACTTTGCACATTACATTCGAAAGTCATATTTCTTTGGTCAATCCAAAACCTCAAAATCCGACCCTCCATTCACCAAAGTGCTTTAACCTTGGCTCGATGCAGTGATCAAGCTCGACTTCAAAATTGGGCCTTCCCTTTACGAACAATAGTGGGATGGGGTCCCGATTTCTCAATTGGCCCCAATTTCAAAATTAACTTCCTTTCCCACAACTCTTTGTTCACGTCTTGAAACCTCATCGCATCCTTCAAGATTTGCTTTCGAATGTAAGCTTCGCACATGTGAAACCTTTTTTAGTTCAATTGTAATTGGGCCTGACTTCAAAATTTGGGCCTTCTCCACACGAACCCGTGCATGACATATAATCAATGGACACTTGCTTCCATGCTTTTCTAGGGTAGGTAGAGGAGTAAACAACCTCTTCTTCTTGATGGTAGGTTTAATGATGGCACAGGTGGTGCATGATCTGATATACTTGTTGATGTCCTATGGGAGCTTTGGCCAGTAGAGGCACTGACACTGTTTTCACTATGTCGAAGTGCCTTGCCACTTGACGATAATCTGCCCCCCAAATCAACTTCTCACACTTTCATAAAGGAACACATAGATGGATCAAATGGCATAAAAGTCCATCCTGTAGGTGAAACTCTAAAACTTGTTTACCCACACCCAATGTTTGATATGTAGTAGCAAAGTTGAGATCACTGTCATACAACTGGGGTCACTTGGAAGTTTCTTGTCCACAAGAATTAAGCACTGTGGTTAGTGCCACAACCAAAGGTCAGTTGAGGTAGCCTGCAACTTGGTTTGTGTTGTGCTTCTTGTACTTGATGTTTAATGGAGTTGGTGGAGGCACGTGGATCACTTTTGATGGCAAACATTCTGCAACTTTTTGTGTGTCTCCATGAATTGCAAGGGCTTGTGGTTGGTGTGGATGATCATTTCTTTTCCTAGAGTATAATGCTTCCACTATCAACATGCTTGCATAATGGAGTACATCTTCTTGTCATAGGTGGGGTACCTGCAAACTGCGTTAGAGAATGTCTCGTTGTGATAGGTCATTGGATGCCCATGCTTAGTGAGAACTATGTCGACAACATAATTTGAATCATTTATTTCAATCTCAAACAATTATGGTAGGTTTGGCAGAATGAGAATTGGTGTCAAGTATAAGCGACATTTTAGATCCTGGAATGCTTTTTGTTGTGCCTTGGCACAAACAAACTTGCCTTTGGCTCCATCCTTGGTCACTTGGCTCAGGGGCTGAGCGATATGAGAGAACCCCAACACTAACTTGCGGTAGAAGTTGGTGAGGTCCAAGATGCTGTGGAACTCTGTTAGTGTCTTCGGGGTTGGCCTTTAATGAATGACTTGGATCTTGGCTAGATCCACATGCACACTATGCTTATTCACAATGCATCCTAGATACTAAATTCTTTGCATGTCAAATGAGCAACTCTCTAGATTGGCATATAACTTTTGTGTTACAGGGTGTTGAGCACTTGCTGAATGTGCTTTAGATGCTCCTCCCAAGTTCTACTGAAGATGGGCATATTGTGCAGATATATGACAACAAAGTAATTGGTGAATGGCTGCAAGATATTGTCCATCATCCTTGTGAACATTGTTGGGGCATTAGTCAAGCTGAAAGACATGACCAACCACTTGATGAGACCTTCTTTAGACTTGAAGGCTATCTTCCATGCATCGATTTGTTCAATTGGCATCTAGTGATAGCCTGACTCTAGATTAATCTTATTGAAAAACTTGGTGGCCTTGAGCTGATTGAGAAGATCTTGATTGAAAAACTTGGTGGCCTTGGATACTGATTCTTGATTGTGATTTTGTTCAGGGCTTTGTAATCAATACAAAGTTGCCATGTCTCGTCCTTCTTTTGGACCAACACAATTGGGCTCTCACAAGGTGAGGAATTTGATTAAATGTGGATATTTTGTATTAGTTCTTGAATTTGGCATTTGATCTCCTCCTTCTACAAAAGAGCATCTATGTACTAGGCCGTTAGGTAAAGGGGCACCTGGTGTCAAATCAATTACATCCTTTACTTAACAGTGGAAAGGTACCCCTACAAGTGAGGCAAAAATATATCTGTATTCTTCCACCATCTTGTCCATTTGCTTCTGCTGTGTAGAGAGACCTCAGGTAGAGGTCGTGGTAGTTGCAGTGATCTTTTGCTCACCTTCCAACCGAATCATGAAAAGGACAAATCTCCTAGTGTGAGAGATTACCTTCCTGAACTGTTTATGTTGGATTTGTTTTTTAGCGAGGTAGTTTCTTCCACAATGGGTGTGTCTAGCAATGTGTGAAGTGCCTAAGTTGTTTTCCTAGACAAAGTTGTAGGTGGCCTTTATAGTACCTAAGTGACTAGTATGAGTCAACCCATGGTATTTGGATATATTTTGTGTTATAAAGTAAGATGCCTTTGTCATTGTCGATCAGCACGAGTTAGTCTCACTTTGAGTTATAGAGAGAGAAAGGTGGTTAAGTAGTGGAGTGCCAAGCTAGGGCCTAAGTGTGTTCTAAGGGTTTGCAAGAGGGTTTGGAGTCTAGTCAGAAGGTTGAAGTTTTTGTCCAAGTGAAGAGCTTAGGCTGGGGCTTTTGGAGTTGAAGAGCAAGTTGCTCGGGAAAGCTGTACAAGTGGTACAGTTGAGCTAGTTGGTTCTTTCAGTCATTGATGTGGAGTCTCAGGTGGACTAATCATACTGCTGTAATTGATTATCTGATCTCGCAATAAAAGAAAGAACACAAAGCAATGCTGGTTTTCCCTAGAGGTAGTGAGGTTTCCAGGGTAAAATACTTGTCTTAGTGTGTGGCTGTTATTTATCTTCCGCTGTGCATATTTTTATCTTGAATGTGTGTTATTAATGTATGAATGATCAGATCTGAGAATATCCGAAGAACAAATTCATGAGAACTTAATAATCTAAGATTTCAAGCTAAAATTTCTTCATAGTATCAGAGCGTAGGCTCAGAGCATCCCATGAGACAAAGACAAGTGCAGGGGATGAGTTATAGGGCCAGATCGAAGAGAAAGTCGAGGTCGAGACATGTTAGAGTCGAAGGTTGAAAGGGTCATGTTGAGGACAACTGGAGAAAGGTCGAGTTAGGGCCACGACCAGGACCCAGGAAAAGGCCGAGGAGGTACCAGATCGAGAAGGGTTGATTTAGGGTCGAGTTGAGACTATAGTGGACGAATCAAGGGCTTCTAAGAAGCCAAGCTCATGCAACAAAGAGGTTGGTTATAAAAACTTCGAAAGAGGCTGAGACAAGACTGCCGCCACGAAGAGAGGCCAACTTGGTTCGTGAAGCAGGCAAGAAGGTCGAGAGGGTTCAAGTTATGAATGCTGAGACGTTGGCCAAGTTTAAGAAACCACAAAGGGACCAAGTCAAGGGTCACCACGGGGGTCGAGTTGAACTAGTCACGAAGGCGTCGAGTAGAAGGTCTTGAAGTGCTGCCAGGAAAGGCCTAGTTGAGGCACTGCTACGAAGAGGCCAAGTTCAAGGGGCCGAGAAGGGTCGAGTCAACGAGCACCAAAAGAGGCCACTATGAAGGGTAGAGCCAGGAAGACGATCGAGGATCCCGAAGGGGCAAAAATTAGGGCCACAAAGAGGTCGAGTAGAAGAGGCAAAGAGGGGCTGAGTTAAGTCCATGAGTGAGCCGAGGCCGAAGTCATTGATGGAGGAGGACATCTTCTTCAGAGAGGATCTAAGGCTAGGTAAGGGGCTATCCCTTGCAATGATCCTAGCCAATGTAGAGACGGAGGACAATTTCCAGGCAATTTCGCTAGAGCAAAGGACTACTCCTAGACAAGTCGTAGAAACTGAAGGATAGGTGCAGCGAGGGCCAAGAAGGGCCTAGGGTTTGCAACAAAAGGCCAAGGAAGACAAGCTGAGTCAGGGCAACATGCCAAGGGACTCATCCAACAGTGACAGAAGGTATCCCAAGTCACGAGCGGGAAGAACGTGTCGTTCGCACGTGGGGTACAACCCAACTAGGGTTGGTCCTATAAGGAGTTGCAGGAGGGCA
>ML806798.1:223235-242777 GCA_009831015.1 Picea engelmannii | reverse complement strand
AGGTGACATTGGGTGGGGAAGGTTCCTGTTACGCCAGTTTGATCTCTATCCTTTAGCCTATGACCTAAACTACAAACTGTGCGATAACAGAGCCTCCACAGATTAGCCTTTAGAGAAGCCCGATCTGCCCTCTTGCGCTTTAATTTAGGAGTTCATGGGGCCGACCTGTGTTTGGTGGAGATTCGCGGGGTTGACCAATGTTTGTTGGAGATTCTTGGAGTTGACTTGTAGTTGTCGCTTCAGGGAGCTGACCTATGATTGCTGAGCTAAGCCGACTTGTGATTGTTGAGCTAAGCCGAGGTATGTCTCTTGGAGATGCATAGGGCCGTCTTGTGTTTGTTGGAGATTCGTGGAGCTGACCTGTAGTTGTCACTTCATAGAGCCAATTTGTGATTGTTGAGGTAAGCCAACTCGAGTTGAGTGTCCTCCAAGGCGGGTGAGGCCATGGCTATTCTCTTCTCAAGATGATAGAAAACTCATTTAGATAGTATATCTACGACGATCTCTTTCACAAACCCTAATCCAACAAGAAAAAATGTAACAACTGTTGACATAGATCACAAGAAGATGTTCACATACCATGACTTTATCAAGATAATTTAACCATAACCAAGAGAGAGCCACCAGAGGTAGAGCACAATAGAGCACTGTGAACAATAGAGCACAAAACTTGATGCAGTGTCTGTAGGTTTAAACACTTTTATGAAAGAATGATGCTCATAGGTTAAAGAATGATCAATAAGATCACAAGATGATGAAATACAAATGAGAGTTGTGGTGTATTTACACAACTCAAGTAAGGTGCTTTTCCGAAGAGGGGTTATTGTGCCTACGTGTATAAGTTGACTTGGACGGCCTTAACCAAAATCTAGTATTACAATAATGATTACATTAATGCCTAACCAAATACATTAATGACACAATATGAGTTGGCCATATCCAAATCTGACGATTGCACCATTCTCATGAGGACCAGCTATTGCAGTGTATGGAGGCAGTTTCTTTCAAGGTCATATTGTTTATATATTAAGATTGTGAATTTCATTTTTGTTAGTTCATGTGAAAATAAAATCCAATTGATTTGTTGGTTGTTGTTGTTACATCACATTAATCTTATTCCACCGAAAGCTGCACAGTACATTGACAATTTAATTCTAATATATGCCTCTAATTGATGAATAAGAATTGCGTTCTGATTGAACATTACAGGTTGGAGTGACAGGCTTTTGCATGGGTGGTGCTTTATCTATTGCAAGTGCTGTGTTGGTTCCAGGAGTTGATAGTGTTGTTGCATTCTATGGTGTTCCTTCACCACAACTTGCAGATCCATCATCAGCAAAAGCACCTGTGCAGGCTCATTTTGGAGAACTTGATAACTTTGTTGGGTTTTCAGATGTGACAGTATGATTCTCTTTACCTCTTAATACAATACATGTGTGTAGTGGTCACTGCATTATTTTCAAGAAAGGATGCTTTTTAAATAATTCTTCAAAATTATAAAAGTTTGATCTTCTTAGAAAATAGATATAGGCGTATCAGTCTAATTTGTTATTTTTTCTTTTCTTGCTAGTTGAATTACTAAATCAAGCTTTTTGGCAGTTTATTAAATACACATCTTGATTCTTAATACAACTACATAGTTTGTAGTGGCTATAGTGTTCCTGCCACTGCAAACTTGATTTGCAAATTGTAAATTAGCTTCTGGTTCCCTTTTTATCTGTTCATTTGTAAGTCATAATTCTAAAAACTAGTTTCTTTCTTACATTGTATTAAAGTCTATATTCCTCTTTGGCTGTTTCAGTGTAAGGTTTCTTTGTTATAAAGAAATTCTGTGTTTACATTTAACCATCTAATGTCTATTTCTTGTGAATTGGTTTCTTTGGTGTCATTTTAGACTGTTTTCCAGTGGTAAAGAAAACATTAAGAGTTTAGACACAAACTTGTGCTGAAATATCACAAAATTTGATGACGAGGAAGAAATGTTTAACCATTCTGCCTTTTTTGCGATCTTTTTGATTGTTTATAAACTGAGATAAATCTCTGAAAAAGAAACTGAAATGAGTTTTCTATCATCTTGAGAAGTTATAACTCAGGAAGTGGGAAGTCTTCGTGAAGTGTGTGGTGGGTCGTGAGCATCTTCCAGATTGGAGCAGACTGTGGGACGATTTCACTCAGGGGGAGATCCGGGAAGGATCTCAGAGCAGTGGACAAAAGACAGATGGAGTTGATGAAGATATTGCTCTTGCTGCAAAGGGCAAGGGAAAGAAGAAAGGAAATTCCGGTAGGGACTTGAGTAAAGTCAGATGTTATTGTTGTAACCAGTTGGGGCACCTTGCTTCTCAGTGTCCTGAGAGGAAGAAGAAGAAGAAGAAGGAACAGGAGGGGCCTGATACAACTGCTACAACAGCCATGGAGGACTTTTCTTCCAAGTTCGATAAGGACTTTTCTTTGGTTACTCTAGTATCAAGTGTCGGTAGTGGAGGATTTGGGGGTGATAACAGATGGATTGTTGACAATGGAGCCTCTTGTCACATGACGAGAATCTGGTGAGTATTTCTTATTATTATAGAAACAGGTCCTGACAGGCTGGTGGAGAGTGAAGTAGGTATGGCACGAGTTATACGTGGAGTTGGAAGGGTTAGATTCTGACTTGAGAATGGAGGATTTCTGGAGCTTGATGGAGTTCTCTTTGTTCCAGAGTTGAGGGTTAACTTGCTCTCAGTCTCAGCCTTGGAGGATGTTGGATATTGTACATTGTTCCAGAAGGGACATGTATTTATCTATAGGGAGGGAGTGGACCTGGTGGAACCACAACTGATTGGTGATCGGGTGGATAGGTTGTACATGTTGCGAGGACAACCTTCAGGATATGATGCAATGTCGGATGAGGAGCAGGAGGCTCCTAAGACTGCGGTGGGCCCAAGGATCCAGTCTTGCATTTCGAGAGAAGAGAGGTAGTCTCTTCTGAGCATCGACATGAGGCTCAGCTAGTGTGATCGAACTGATGCTCAGGGTGGAGTGGATTCTCCTAGGAGCTCAGGGTTCAGGGTAGCTATCAGGAGAAGATCTTCTGGTTCGAGTTCTGTGCAGGTGTTGAGGTTGGCTCTAGGTTTAGAGGGAGCTCCTACTGCGAACAGTGTGATGGGACCAGATGATGGTGATGGCAACGAGTACATCCCTCGCTAAGAGGGAGTGTTATCTTTTACAGCTCGGGAGGTACTCCGCATGTTTGTCTTGTATGCGGAAGTAACCTTATATTTGCACTACTAAACACTTGACTTTGTAATGGGTTTTTATAAAGTTGTAATAAAGTGGTTCTTTTATTAAAGTGACTTTTTAATAAAGTGTACCTTCTAATATTAAAATGACTTTATTTCATAAAGTGCACTTATGTTATAAAATGAAAATGTATTTTAATATTAAGTGATTTATTTTGGAGGGAATGAATCATGTCCCTTGATCATGTAAATGAAAGATTAGATTTTGGCCTTTGGATTTAGGGATGGAGAAGGTGAAAAGACACTTGAAAGGTGAAAGGTCATTTTCTAATTATAAGAGAATGCATTGGGTAGTGTGCAAGACACAACAATGAGAAGAGGAGATTGAGAGATTTCAGAGAGAGCTTGAGAGAGGAAAGTGGGCAGCAAGGAGGGCGCATTTCCCAAGGAAAATTTATGTTTAAAAGTGGCTGAAATTTATTGCTGTTAGGGAGGCCGTACTGTACGGATCCGTACAGTTCGTACAACAAGGAAGAGGGAACACTTTTCGAGGCAAATTGTGGGCATGGAAATCAAGGCTGTTTGGAGTGTTTCTTGCTGCAGAAGGGGTCGTACAGTTCTGTCTGTACAACTGTTGTTTGGCACGTTTTTGGAGGTTCTGTCCAACAAAGGAAGGTCGTACAACAGTATGGATTTGGCACAGATTTCTAGGCAGAAATGAGTGGGACTGTTGGGTGCTGTAAGTGGATTTCTCTTTTTGGAAATTGTAATTTTGCTGCTGATATCAATTTCCTGAAGCTAATAAAATCTCTCTCTCTAATGTAATTTTGGGTTTCCATTGGGGTTTTCCCTGGCTGGTTGCCTAAATTTCTGAGTATTACATGGATGTGTGATTGTTGTTCATTGTGTTTATTCCGTTGCAAAAGTGCTTGACAATCTGTATTTCTGCTCATAATATTTTCTGAACGTGGGTTTATACATTTCAAAGTTCATTATGACATTTATCTCTAGGTTGCTAAGTGTATGACAGAATTTGTGCATGCTGATTTTGTCATTAAATTTCTACACTCCCTAGATGATTTGAGGCTTCAACTTTGAATTCCTAGAGGAACAAAGCACCTCAAATCTGCAATATAACTTGTTGATTTGCAACAAAATACTCAAAATATGCATTTTCTCTCTCCAATCAGCGATAACAAACCTCAAATATACGATTAAATATGTCAAAATAACACAGAAAAATTCATAGATATGCAACAGTATCCCCCAATTTCTGCAATAGAAGTTGCCGAACAATGAATAAAATTGACCAAAAACATAGAAAGCACCTTAGGTCAACGTTTTGTTGTTGATATAAGATATCCCCCTTATAAATCTGCAACTAAATTCGAAACCAACAATGATGGTCCTTGAATTTTGCCTCACCTTGAAACCACTTAAAAAATCAGTTGGTTATTTTGTTGAGTTTTAAGGTGCCTTGAGAAGTGGTCCCCTTGTGGTTGTCTCTCTAACCACAAGAAGGAATTGATTAGACCCTTGTAGTTTACCTTTTGTTCTAATTTCACTTTGACTTAGGAGTTTTAAGTCAAAAGTGAAATTTTGTCATTTTAGGCAAAAGTGACAATTAATTCACTTTGTGGGTGAATTAAAGGACATGAGGAAAACTTAGGAAACTTAGCCAAAAATGGGTTTCTAAGTGAGATACTTGTGAGAAGATATCACCCATTGATTAGAGATGGCAAGACACGATCTTGGCCATCAATCTCTAGGTTTGGTCTAAGGATGGCTAAAGAGGGTGCAAGGGAGGTAGAGAGGCATCATTCTTGTTTTGTTCACTTGGAGAGTTTGGAGAGGAGCAAAGGAATGAGAATGGAGGCATTGGATGAACATAGTTTGAGTGCCTTCATTCATGGAGGGCGCAAGGAGGCTTGAGACTACATCTTTTGTTGGCTAGTGTTCTTGCTTTGTGGATGGCGCACTTGTTGAGGAGGGTGCAAGCTTGCAGGCACTAGGAGGTGTTGAGCTAGTGCATATCTGATTGGTAGAGGCTTGAGGCAACAGTCAAAGGGAGCTTTGCATGCAAGGGATCCTCAAACAGCCAAAGGAAGATCAAGGGCTCACTAGTTCAGTGGATTGGGCATCGAGGGAGAGAGGGCGCACCATCTTGGGCGCATTCTTCAAGGAACTATCTAGCAAAGCTTGAGAGGNATCTGATTGGTAGAGGCTTGAGGCAACAGTCAAAGGGAGCTTTGCATGCAAGGGATCCTCAAACAGCCAAAGGAAGATCAAGGGCTCACTAGTTCAGTGGATTGGGCATCAAGGGAGAGAGGGCGCACCATCTTGGGCGCATTCTTCAAGGAACTATCTAGCAAAGCTTGAGAGGAGCTTGCTACTTGTACAGGTTCCTTTTTATTTGCTTACTTGTTGTATTCCATGCTTGAGACACCTCTTATATACACTTTGATTCTAAACTGGTTTTCCCTGAGGGAGTTTTATCCAGGGTCATGTTGACCAAAAATGACATGTGTTCAAATTTTATGTATGCTTAGTTTTTAGATCAGTATTAGGAGTTGTAAAGATCCTAGAGGAGTGCTATATGTTTTGAGGTTTGCATGTGCTAACATTTAGTTACTAAAACCACTTGCAAGAGCACCTTAAAAGAGCATATAACCACCAATTTGAAGGCAGTTTTCTTGGCAGAATTAAACAGACCTGTTTGCTGTCCTAAAACAACAGCAAAGACAGATTTGGATTGTTATCGCACAAGTTGTAGGTTGGGCAAAGCCCGATCCAACCACCAAGTGGCGACAACTAAGGGACACTATACCCAATGTCACTTCAATATAGGTCCCGTACTGACTAGGTCACTTTAGGGAGGCGATCCCGGTGACCCTGGGGGGATTGAGATGGATGGAAGTGAAGAGAAGTATCCCCCTAAAGGTCAATGATGGAAGATGAAAGTGGCTTTGATGACTCCTCTTCGGGTGTTCTAAGGTTGCCAAGTTTTTGGATGCCTACAAAGGGTGTTTGTACCTGCACGAGACACAAGAAAAATCCACACTTGCATATAATATGTTAGGTGGACAAGCAAGTTAAGCTTGCTGCCCCTACTTTTCAGCAGTTAGTAGAAGTATATATCAACAATATAAATCAATGACAATGGCTGGAAAAATTGCTTCAATTGACACAAGATTTTACTCAAGTATAGCTCTCAACAATGATGATATTATTGAGTAAGTTATTTAAACAATGAAGCAACGAAAATGGCTGTTTTAACAGAGATAATAAGCCCACAATGCTGCTGTTATAGTAGCAGTAAACAATGCTACTAGATCAATGAAAATTATGTGAGATAGCAAGCACAATAGCCAATGATTAAACTCACAATGATTAACCCAACTCTAGAGCATTTAAAGGCTGATTTTCTGCAGGTAAACAGTGAATATTATGACAGCCTTATGGCTGTAACTTCAAATAGCTACAGCAGAAAGAATACTTCAACAAAACCAACAACCAAGTGCACCATTCAATAGATCTTTTCAAGGCAAGTGGATTTGACTATTTATTTGCTGATTTTGATGAAGTATAGACAAAGTTATGGTTGAAAGAGGGTTTGAAGAGCTGTTTGAGGACAGCAGAACTAGTTTTATGACAGCAGGGTTTCTACCCAACAAAATTTCCGCTCTATAGGGCAAAAGGTGCGCCCTAGCAAGGAGAACACACCCAACCAATTGGATCTCAAAAAGGACAAGATTTCACGTACCCTAAGGCAACAATTTATTTCTCCAATGCAACAAGTGATGACTAGTGCCTTTAATGATTGGGTTAATGGAGTCAAGAAAAAAATAAGCTAGAGGTACTACCTCCTTGGGGGTGTAAATCCTCTTACTCACCAAGGCAAGTATCCTTAGCTAGGGTTTAGACTAAGAGGGTGTATACGCTTATACTTCTCTTAGCAAACCCTTGTTAAATCAACAATACTTAAGCAAAATGATGATGGAGACTATGGTGGGGGTGTATGCCCATATACTTCCCACCTAGCTCTAGCAACAATCAACCTTGACTTGAAACACCAATGATAATACAAAGCAGATTTTCTTACCAATTCAAGGAAAGATGCTAAGATAAACCACCACAATAGCAAGAGAAAAGCCTTCCAAGGCTAGCGCATTACTTCCACCAACCATTAACCGAGAAAGATAGCCATACACAAGAGCACCAGAGATAAATAGCCAAAGATAGCGAAAATTTCAGACCAAGGCCTCTCCAAAATGTGAGAGATATGTTCTAAAATGAGATCTTATGATCTCTATTTATACAAAATGTCGTTCACATAGTTTGTCCACATAATTTTAGGGCAAACCACAAGATTAGGAGTCAACAACCCTAATCTTGCCCCTTTACAAAATAATATTAAACAATTCATTCTAATTTTTACTTTTTGCACAAATGAAAACCCTAAAAGTGACGTCACTCTTTTAGGAGGGATGTTTTGACCCTTTTGCAAATTCGTTGGAGCAAAATTTGAAGTCGTTGGGGCCAATGAGGCCTTCCTCCAAGTTGCCATGTCCTATTCAAGCCTCCTCCATGCCAAGTGTCACAATGTAGCAACTCACACCACCAATGCCCTAGCCCTAATGATGACGTCAACCCTTCAAGGGTGACGTTTTAGTCCTCCCAAGTGAATCGTTTGCGCAATAGGGGCTAGTTTAGGTCCTTTGTGATGTCCTTTAGGCTTCTAAAGGAAAATCTACTTCATTCGGTAAGTGGGCCCTTGGCATCCAACGTGTGGGCTTGAAGCCCCATGGAAGCCCAAGCTAGGCTTGTTCTTCCAAAATCGTCCACCAACTAGGTCCCACAAAGACAAATACGCATGCCCTCCAAGGATCTCAAGTCATAATATCATGGTGAGTAAATCAAATCAATAAATGAGCCACCTAAGCATGTGCATCAAAGATTACCTAGTCAAACAAATAAGTGCACAAAGGCATTATGCAACTTGCCAAGTTTGGATATGGGAGGGTTGACGAGGTGTCTTATTGGGTAAATCTTTCCCTAGGTCAAGGAGGGTTTCCCAAGTGATTCCTTTCTAAGCCATGTGAAGTAGATGAAGTGGTTATGGATCAAGACTCACTGGGCATGGGATTCATGACATACAAGGGGTTGTAGTGTCTCATTCATGGGTGCCTTTGTAGAGTGTGTGTGGCACCTTCATTTGCAATGCACTTTTTCCAAGCCCATCCTCTTGCCATTCTTTGTTTCTTTCATGTTTTAAAGGACGAGTTGAAGGCCACTGCCCTGGCGTGGTGTCCAGATAATGACAGTGTCACTCACAAGTATCTTGCGGAAATGAGAAGGATGGCTCGTGATGAGAACCCCTTTCTCTCAGCCATGCAGCTGAAAGCCATTACCCTGGCTTGGTGACCAGATGATGGTAATGTCATACCGGTGGATACCCATGATCATGATAGGCCGCCTTGTGATGAGACCTCCTATCCTCCAACTAACCCTTTAAGCATTCATAATCATTTATTCTTCTGGGTCCCCCTTTTCTTATAGAGAAGCGTTTCATTGCTTTCTCAGGGGATACCTGGGCGAAGCATCTGGAAGGTCTATATATAGGCTTTTATCTTTTTAACCAACAACAATCCCTCTGGGTCTTCAACCCCTTCTTCCCATAGAATGAGGGACAACCCATTCTTGGGTCAATACACCCTAAAATCCCAAGAGACGAGGAAATGGGGGGGTTTTAGGTGATGGAAAGTGGTAAGTATGGCCGAGAACGGTACGATGGCTCTTCAAGGGAGCTCCTAGTAGCAAACCCATTCCCGAAGAAGACCACTTACTAGGCCACAATGTCAACCACCAAGGTGAAACGGGGCAAAAGGCATAATGTCCAAGCATATGTCATGAAATCTAAAGCAGTCTAAGATACAACATACTCAAAATATTGAAATGACACTCACCATAATACCTGAATTGTACCTCATGGAGCAAGGCCCAATGCCTCTTGAAAGCCAGCTGATGTGGTGGATGGCATTTGAAAATCCTGACCTCTGTGTTGGTGAGAAGGGTCTCCATTTGTGCAAGTGGATACTGCTGGTCATGTAGTCTCTCGACACTCCATATCTGCAACCTAAGGGCCTTGAGACATGATCTCCCTAGTTATCCCACAAAATGGGGTTAACATGGATAACTAAACTTAGAACCCAACAAGAGGTCCAAGACAAACATGTTGGGCAGCCTTCTAGTTCCTAAAAAATCTTCATATTTATGACTGGTGCCCTATCCTTTGCATAATGGAGTGAATTCGATAGAAAAACTTGCAAGGTGAAAGATAATATTCAAATTTCACAAGTTGAAGAACTTCAAAAATAAAACTTTGAAGTAAGAGTTATACTAGATAGAATTCTTACACTTTTTCTCATATCAATTGCCAAAATATGTCGAATTGATCTTCATTACTCATATAGAAAGAACAAAGTTTTCAACAAATTGGATGCAATGCCACACACACTCAAGGATAGGGGATATAAATAATCACTACATGACTTTTACAATCTCGTCACAACACTTGAAGTTCAACTATGGTATTGAATGCGAGATATTCAACCATTACAATAGCATCAAGTGCTGTCCAACACTCTATGTCGGAAGTGAGAAAGAATGAAAAGAAGTAGATGGTAGGATGAAGACATTGATAATCATCTCCTTTGCTTGCACTCTTTCTTATAACCAAGATGAAATCTTTTCCTAGAGTAAAAGCTTGCTTGGATTACAAGTCACCCTAGAAGAAGATCGCATGACCCCATCTTCATAAAAGCATGTCAAATATATCACCCATGGATTGATCCACCTACTTTACCAGGGCATGGTAACTTGCACTCATAGGTAAACATAACCCACTATTTGATGTGTAACTCATTCAATGTTGTTGCTATTAATAAACCTCAAGTGGAGCACCCTCCTCACTTAAAATAGACAAGATAAGATTAAAAAAAACACATTGGTTGACTCCAAAATGCACAATGGAAAAACATCTCAAAAAAGCGCATGCCAGAGATAGATTAGGGTGCTCCTCTCTTTCCAAAAGTAGACCTGCATCCAAATATAACAAAATGCTACACATCCTTTGAAAACTAAAAGCCATCTCCACTGCTAGAAAAACAATCTTGGGGTCTCTGTGATTTTTAGAACTCGAAAAAACCCTAATTTTGACTTAATTTTGCACTTGCATGAAATAACTTGAAATTTTGGGTTTTGTTCTTTATAACGATATGAATTGGAACAAAAAGCCCATGATAATTTGTTCATAACACAAGAATAATAATGCATTTGATATACAAAAGATGAATGAAAATATGTGAGATGATTTTTGCATTGAGAAGGCATTGTATAAATAATCCTAAGGAGGCACCTTGGTGAATTTTCATTAAGGGTTATGACTATTAAGTCATTTACTTATCTTTTATTACTTTATTATTTATATTATTTAGTTTCTTTCCTAGCTTATTAATTTATGTACATAACATTGCCTTCCCCTTTAGAAATGCTTTATCCTCTAAGCAATCCTAGATGATTTCGTCTTCCATTGCAGAGACTCATCTTGATTATAGATTTGGTGAGGTTTGTTTGTAGCAGAAGTGTGAGATATGTAATTTTTTTTAGTGGATGATGTAGGCCTCTTGACCCATAGAATTTATAGTCCTTCCCTTGGCATTTGAATTCCATAGGTGTAGAGTTGCATCAACCATTATGCTCTAACACCATGTCCATCCCCATGAGTGGTAGAGTGTAACATCCAATTTGTAGTTCCAGGCTTTGTATCTATATAGAGACTTTATGGTACCTTCCTATTCTTTTGACTTGTTGATCGTTAGTGACCTTCATAATGGGATCCTTTACATGGTATACAAAAAGGTTTAGTTGCTTTGCAAGATTGATATCCACAAAATTGTGTGTACTACCAAAGTCTATTAACATTGTGATATTTTTATTTTGTATGCTTCCCTTGAGTTTTAGTACCCTTGGTTCCATTCTCCTTGTAATTGCTGCGAGTGATATTGTGGGTTTTTTGTCTTGAATGCTCTAGTTTTTACCATTGTTCCTTAGATGAGGTGGGTATACCTGACTATAGATTGTTGCACTTCTTCCTATTGGCTTATAACTTCATTACAACCTTTTAATCCTTCTTCCATACAAGTTTTCCTAGTACACGTGATTGTTGTTAGTGGCACCTTTAGTGAATTTTCATCCTCATCAGATTCTAACATGTCTTCATTAGTGGAAACCTCTACTTCTTTATTTATATTTTTGTAATGGTACAAGTGATTTAATGCACATCTATGTCCTGGAACCCAATTCTTACCACATCAATGACAACTATATTTCGTACCTTTTCCCTTCCTCATTAGCGTCACTGATGGAGGTATTTGATTCTCTTTTAGTGTTATATCTATATGATTTTTGATTGCTGCAATTGTGTTTGGGTGACCACTTGTCTCCACAATATCTACATTTGCCTTCCCTTCATCATTGGTTTTCTAAACTGTATTTATGCGGTGAAGAAGATTTTGAGTTTTTAGTATCCGTGGCTTGGGGAAGATTCTGTTTTGAATAAATCTTGTCGATTTTTTTTAATGATAATCTTTTGAATTTAGCTTCTGCGATTTTTGCCTTACATTTGGCCTTTTTCATGGATTTTAATAATATCTGTTGATTTCTATAGCTTCGGAAGGTCTTCTACATTGGCTTGGCTTGACATCTTAGCATGTGGAAGAGAAGTTCTCTTTAGGTGGTTGTTCGAGAGGAGCTACTTATATGGGCTAGAGTTTTTCTAAGGATAAATAATTAATTATTTAAGTGAATTAGATCTAATCTCCATCGTTGATCTAAGAAGGCTAGGATTTAATCCTAGCTCTCGCACTCTATCACTTGGGAGATTAGGGATTTGGCCTATGGAGAAAGTATAAAGTAAACCTAAGGGAGAGGATGAAGACACATTGAGGAAAAGATTTTCTCAAAGAGTGAGAGACTCGAGTGACTGAGGAGAATTGTGAGGGTTTGTAGAGAAGGATCTCAGTGAGATTTTCAGGACAACTGAGTTGGAAGAGGGAGGCCGAGTTTCCTAGGGGTCGATTTCCAGCAGAGAGGTCGAGTTTCCTAGGGGCCGATTTCCTGAGATTGATTTCCTGTGGGGGTTGAGTTACAGGTTCTCACACAGCTGCATATTTCTTTGTGTATTTTCTCTGTGGGTCTAACCCAAATTTTCCAGATTTAATAAAGTGAAGGAAGATTACTGTTGGGTGAAATTTCTCTGTTATGTGTCTGATTTTTCTGGTTATTTCCGTTGCAATTAATTTGTGAGTTAATATACTAGTGTATTTATTTTATCAACAATTTTCAGATTTTATCGAGGAAAATAATTTCTGGGTTTTAAATAAGTTGTTGAAATAAAATAGATCAGATCTGCTATAAGAGATTTGACATGGTATCAAAGCATTAGAAACTCTGATGAAGGGAGATTGGTGGCACAAGGTTTTTGAAAACATAAATTTTTATTTGAGAGTTTTGTGGCTAAAGTCGATTTGGCTAAAATGTCATCATCAGGTCTGAGATTTGAAAACAGGTTGGAGGGGGTTGCAAACTTCAGTCCATGGAAGGAGAGGATCACCCTAGTGTTGATGGGAAATGGCCTATGGGACTTTCTTGAGAAGGATATCCAAGTTACTTCAGATCCCACACAAGAAATGCAACACAATCTGAAAGATGTGAAGGCTAGAGGGATAATTTTGGATGCTATGAAGGAGCACATTATTTCTCATATCACAGGGAAGAATACAACTCATAAAATGTGGACAACATTAATCAAGCTGTACCAAAGCGACAACCAGAACAGAAAGATGGTGCTAAGGGAAAAGCTAAACAGTGTTAAGATGAACAGATCTGAAACTGTAGCCTCATACTTCACAAGGATTCAACAGGTTCATGATGAACTGTCAACTGTTGGGGAAGTCGTGGATGAGATGGAACTTGTAAAAGTAGCATTGAAGGGTTGTACCAAACAGTGGGCTACATTTGTTACAGGTATCTTTGCCAGAGACAAGCTTCCTGATTGGGCCAGATTATGGGATGTTTTCACACAAAAGGAGATTTGGGAGGAATCTATAACTGGTGGACAACGCAAAGGCGGAGATGAGGAGGATCTTGCTCTAGCTGGGAAAGCAAAGAAGGGCATGGTTAAAGCCAAGCAAAACCAGAGTGGAGGAGCATCTTCACAAAGGAAGATTGACATGGACAGAGTTAAGTGCTTTGCACGTCATAAGTTTGGTCATTATGCCGGACAATGTCCAAACAAGAAGAAAGGCAAGGGGAAGACAGCTACAGCTGCATCCCGCACAGATGGATGAGTTAGCTGAAAATTTCGATAAGGAATTTTCCCTAGTATTTTGTCTTTCTGGCACTATTACAAGGGGGGTGTGGTTTGTGGACAATGGAGCATCTCGTCACATGACGAGATCTCGTGATAACTTCACCAGTATGAACAAGGAGCGTCGTGATCTTCATGTAGAGCTTGGTGACAACACTAGGTATGCAGTAGAGGGCATTGGTAGCATATAGTTCCAGCTGGACTGTGGAAGTCTTATGGAGGTGAAGGAAGTTGTGTATGGTTGGAGAAGAATTTACTCTCTGTTTCGGTCATGGAGGACAGGGGACTTGAGGTCAGCTTCAAAGGAGGTGAGGTCGCTGTCAGGCTGAAAGGGGCTGATCCTAACATGAGGCGAGTTATAGGAAACAAAGAAAGTAACTTTTATCTGTTGAGAGGACAGCTAGTGAAAGCCCTCGTACATAGCAGTGATAGCCAGAGTGAACTTTGGCACAGGAGGATGGGACATCTACACTACAGGGCTCTACCACTGTTACTAGAGATAGTCGCTGGTTTTTCGGAGTACAGTATGGAGTAGAATGGTGTGTGTAAAGGACGTGCGCTTGGCAAGCAGGCCAAGGCAACATTTCCTAACAGTGAGACCAAGTCCAAGGGAGTGGTGGATTTGGTGCATTTTGACATATGGTCCTATGTCAATGGAGTCTATCTCGGGGTGTAGATATTTTGTGACATTTATAGAAGACTATCCTAGGAGGGCATGGATTTACTTCATGAAGGCCAAAGATGAGATCCTCAGTCGGTTGCAAGAGTTCAAAGCTCTTGTGGAAAACTAGATTGGGATGAAGATCAAGGTCCTGAGATCAGACAATGGAGGCGAGTATACCTCCAACAAGTTCAAGGATTTTTGCAGGGTAGAAGGAATCAAGAAAGAGCTGACAGTGCCCTACAATCCGCAACAGAATAGAGTGGTAGAGAAGAAGAACAGGACTATAGTCGGAGCAGTCAAGGCCATGATCTATGATCATGATCCACCTAAGTAATTCTGGGTAGAGGCGTGTAATACAGATGTATACTTACATAACAGGAGTCCTCACGTGGTAGTGGAGGACATAACTCCAGAGGAAGCATTCACAGGAGTGAAATTGGAGGTGAGTCATCTACGTATATTAGGTAGTCCAGTGTATGTCCACATTCCTTCAGAGAAGAGGACTAAATTGGAGCCCTTATTAGAGAAGGGCATTTTTGTTGGATATAATCAGACTTCAAAGGCCTACAGGGTCTACATTCCAAGGCAGAGGAAGGTAGAAGTTAGCTGGGATGTCAGATTTGAGGAGGGTAGGACCTCTAGGAAGTCAGATGACACAGAGCCAGTGGTGGTAGAGGATCGGGAGCAAGAGGCTCCAAAGGTTGAAAAGGGACCAACAACACTAGTTATAGGGACACAAACTTCTGATCAGCAGGAGGAGCAAGAGGCTCCTTTGAGCTCTACCAAGAGGAGGCCGTGATGGGCCGAACAAACCTTGAGGGATGCAGAGGAGCATGTGGAGGCTCCTAGCAAGACCTTCAAGGAGAGTAGACCACTTGCCATATTTTCTAGCTATATGGCCTTAGTGAGCAACATCAATGAGTCCGAACCTTCTACCTTTGAGGACGCAGCAGACCAACAAGTTTGGAGGCATGCCATGATGGAAGAGTATAGTTCCATCACGAGGAATGATGTGTGGGAGATAGTACCAAGGCCTGAGGGAAAGTCAGTGGTCACTTCTCGATGGATCTTTAAGGTCAAGCATGTTGCAAATGGCAGCATTGAGAAGTACAAAGCAAGGTTCGTGGCGTGAGGGTTCTCCTAGAAGGAGGGAGTGGACTATGAGGAGACCTTTGCACATGTTTCCAGATATGCATCTATTAGGGAAATTATATCTATTGCCTCAGAGATGGGGTAGAGGATTCTTCAGATGGATGTGAAGACGACCTTCCTCAATGGGGTGATTGAGGAAGAAGTATATATTGAGCAGCCTCAGGGATTTGAGGTGCATGGGAGGGAGTTCGATGTATGCAGATTGAAGAAGGCCTTGTATGGACTTAAGCAGGCACCTTGTGCATGGTACTCAAGGATTGATGGGTACCTACTTGGTTTGGGCTTCACTAAAAGTGAGGCGGATCCCAACTTGTATTACACACTTGTTGGAGATGATCCACTCATTTTAGTGTTGTATGTTGATGATCTCTTTCTGACAGGATCAGAGAAGCTCATAAGGATGTGCAAGGAGGACCTTGCTACAGAGTTTGAGATGAAGGATATTGGATTGATGCACTACTTTTTGGGACTAGAGGTGTGGCAGCAGCCATGAGAGATTTACATTGGGTAGGGCAAGTATGCAGTTCAGATCTTGAAGAAATTTAGGATGGAGGATTGCAGGCCGATGTCTACACCTATGATCACTAATTTGAGGAAGCTTAATGCTTTTGGGGATGAGTTGGTGGATCCCACTTTGTATAGGAAGTTGATCGGGTCCTTGATGCATCTGGTCAACACCAGGCCGAATATTTTCTTTGCAGTGAATACACTCAGCCAATTCATGGTGGAGCCGAGGAGGGTTCGTTGGGTGGAAGCAAAGAATGTGTTGAGGTATCTTCGTGATACAATGGATTTTGGACTGAGATATCTTAGAGTTGGTGAAGTGCAGTTGCGGGGGTACACAGATTCAGACTAGGCACAGAGTGTAATGGATAGGAAGAGTACTACTGGATGTTGTTTCAGCTTGGGGTCAACAGTGATCGGTTTTGCAGGAAGCAACACTTAGTGGCACTTAGCTCAGCAGAGGTCGAGTACATGGTAGTGAGTCTGGCGAGTTGTGAGGCCATTTGGCTTCGCAAGATGCTCACAGGGTTATTTGGTCTTGAGATGGGGCCTACGATGATCCACTGTGATAATCAAAGCTGTAACAAGCTTTAAAAAAATCCAGTGTTTCATGACAAGTCCAAGCATATAGAGATCAGATACCACTTCATTAGAGACAGGGTCTAGAGAGGTGTTGTGAGATTGCAGTACATATCCACAGGGGAGCATATAGCAGACATTCTCACCAAGCCTCTAGTGAAAGGGAAATCTGTTTTCTTCAGGGACAAGCTGGGGGTGGTGGAGAATCCCTTCCTTGCTAGGAGGGAGTGTTGATTTCTATAGCTTTAGAAGGTCCTCTACATTGGCTTGGTGTCTTAGCATGTGGAAGAGAAGTCCTCATTAGGTGGTTGTTCAAGAGGAGCAACTAATATGAGCTCCTTTCTAAGTTTAACTTAGGAAAAGTACATTAATTAAATTGTTTAATTAATGTAGACTTTGGGCTAAAGTTTTTTTGAGGTTAAATAATTAATTATTTAAGTGAATTAGATCTAATCTCCACCGTTGATCTAAGAAGGCTAGGATTTAATCCTATCCCTCTATCGCTTTGGAGATTAGGGATTTGGCCTATGGAGAAAGTATAAAGTAAACCTAAGGGAAAGGATGAAGAAACATTGAGGAAGAGACTTTCTCAAAGAGAGACTCAAGTGACTGAGGAGAATTGTGAGGGTTTGCAGAGAAGGATCTCAGCGACATTTTCAGGACAACCGAGTTGGAAGAGGGAGGTCGAGTTTCCTAGGGGCCGATTTCGAGCAGAGAGGCTGAGTTTCCTCGGGGCCGATTTCCATCAGAGGGGCTGATTTCTTGAGATAGATTTCCAGTGGGGGCTGAGTTACAGGTTCTCACACATTTGCATATTTCTCTGTGGGTCTAACCCAGATTTTCCAGATTTAATAAAGTGAAGGAAGATTTTTGTTGAGTGACATTTCTCTTTTTTTGTGTCTGATTTTTCTGGTTATTTCCGCTGCAATTAATTATTGAGTTAATATACCATTGTATTTATTTTATCAACAATTTTTAGATTTTATTGAGGGAAATAATTTCTGGGTTTTAAATAAATTGTTGAAATAAAATAGACCAGATCTGGTATAAGAGATTTAACAATATCATGCATTTTTTATTTGTTCTAGATTTGTGGCTTTAATTTGATCGCATAAGATCAAATTAGTCATTCTTTTTGATAACCTAGGTACTTGCGTAGCGAGTGCTTCCCTGTCACAGATCAATTCATTCACATTACCTTTTTGTTGTAGTTTGGTGAGTTTCGCAAAAAATCTTCCTTTGTGATACATTGGAATCTTTTAAAGAAATCATTCTTGAATGTATCGCAACTAAACAAATATGATGACTTCTTCGACCACATGTACCGGTTGTATGCATCGCCCTCAAGGTGCATGGAGGCGTGCTTGAACTTTTCGTTGTCATTGTTGATATTATATATATCAAAGTATTCTTTTGCTTTGTTAAACCATGGGACACCTTTCTTTTCATTTTCATAAAATTTTGATAGCTCTAGTTTTGCCCTTATCGGGAACTCGTATATGGGTGGATTTTGTGTAGGGAGGTAAGTTGTAACAAGTTCATGACTTGATGTGGGTTACCACTTGTGGACATGCTTGGTTGTGAATTACTTGAATTTGGAGAAGTAGCAACGTTAGTCAAAGAACTCTTGATGAGTTCCCTTAGCTCATCTAGTTGTTTCAACAATGTTGCCTCGATTTTATATGCTGCTGTTTTTATTTCTTGTTTCAGACTATCATGGGTTTGTGCAATTTTTTGCTCTAGTAGGTCATGTTTTTGTTGTAATCTCTTGATTTTTTCTTGCCTTGCGGTACTCAGCTTGTGTTGTTCTTGTAATTTCTCCATTTTGGAATTTATATTTGCCATTTTCCTGGTTACAGGAGTAATTTTGTGCTTAATTTTGACTAAATTTGTTTTAACTCTTCTATTGTACAAATTAGCTTAGATGTTTGGAAAAATCCCTGCAATTAATGTCAATTAAAGTTGTACATAATGCTGTAGTATGGATTACTATGGTTGTACCTAAGTTGTAGGAAATGCCTACTTTGGCCATGTCCTAGTACCCTGTTATTGCAGGATTTGTACTTGTGAAAATCCCCGCCACAAGTCCCCAAATATTGAGTAACAATCGAAGATCCTACCACTGTCACCTTATTAAGAACTTCCCTTGTTTTAGTGATGGAAGAGGTCCACCACAAGGGAGATTTCCCTGGTGACCTCAAGGGATCAAAGTAGCAAGTATAGTAGCCAGGCCTACCGCCCCCTCTCTTTGTCAACTACAGAAAGGTCTAGGTCAAGGTAGTAAAAGAGGTATGAAGTTGTTTGAGTACCTGTCTGGAACAAGAACAATTTATAGCATATATTTGATTATTTCCAAGTCCAAACATGCAATTAATACCTCTTAAAGACACTAGACAATGTAAGTTGCAATGGCTGTTGTAAATTTTCAGCAGTAAACAATGGTATGACAGCATTAAATGATTCATAATAGCAGCAACAATTAATCCTCAGAAATTCGACAATTGACCATTAAAACTTAGAATTTATCCACTAGAACATTATCCAATTGTTAGATGAAATTCCTGAGTGAGTTAGACCACCTTTACAAGAGTGTATGCAGCAAATTAGAGTGCTATCAGATGACTGTAGTAAACTTTTGTAACAGCAGCAAATTATCCAACAAGTTTGCCAATGTTAATGTTAGTTGGATTAGTAGAATGCTTAAGAGAGTTGAAAGGAAAAGTTTGTTGATCAATTCACCATGAGAATGTCTTAAAACCATTGCCTTTCAAGGGTTATGGAGTCTGTTGACCGCCTATTCAGCTAGGGGTCAACTCATGTACCATGAAGATGCATCAACAGATGCAAATTTGATGAAGACAGTATTGGTTCTACTTGGGCATTTGATGCCCCAGCACAAAATTTTGTAAACGAAATTTCCGCACCCCTGCGTGGGTTAATAATGTAATATGTCTGCATGGATCATAGTTAGGTCAGGTACCTTTGGATGTTTCCAT
>ML806798.1:180210-199494 GCA_009831015.1 Picea engelmannii | reverse complement strand
TACTATGTGTTGTTCATAGACTACTATTCCAGGAAGACATGGATCTACTTCTTGAAAGGAAAAGATGAAGTTTTTAAAAAGTTTCAAGAATTCAAGGCTTTAGTTGAGAATCTCTCTGAGAGGAAGATTAAAGTTTTGAGATCTGACAATGGAGGTGAGTACACCTCAAAGGAGTTTAAAGATTTTTGCCAAGAAGCAGGAATTAAGAGGGAGCTTACGACTCCCTACAACCCCCAACATAATGGGGATGCAAAAAGAAAGAATAGATCCATCATAGAAGCAAGAAAAACAATGATACATGACTAGGGCCTACCCATGCACTTATGGGCAGAAGCATCCAGTACGACTGTATACGTGTAGAAAAGAAGCCCTTATAAGATATTGGGGAACAAGACACTTGAAGAGGTGTTCACCGGAAAGAAGCCAGAAGTCAGTCACTTGAGGATTTTTGGTTGTACAGTGTTTATACATGTTCCCAAGGAAAAGAGAACGAAATTGGAACCTTCAAGAAAGAAGGGCACATTCGTTGGATACAATGAAACTTCAAAGGACTATAGAGTTTACATTCCAAGGCAGAGACAGATCGAGATCAACTGGTATGTAACATTTGACGAAGATGAAGTCTTCAGAAGATCAAGGGAATCTCACATAGATGAGGACCAAATAGAGCAAGAGGCTCCCAAAGATGCAGTCATGGTAGACTCTACACTTGAAGAAACCATCCTAGAAGTTTAGAATGATATGGTAGAGTCAAAAAGACCTGTGGATCTACCTAAAGAAGCTATGGCTACCTGGAAGAGACCAGCTTGGCTTCGGAACACCTTGCAGGAAGCTGAAGGACATGCAGCTCCCAAAGGCTCCTTTAGAGAGAGTAAGAGACCACATAAGTTTTCCAACTATGTGGCACTATTGAGCAACATCATTGATTCAAAACCCTCCACTTTGAAGAAGCTGCTGAGAAGCCAGAATGGAAGGATGCCACGATGGAGGAGTATCAGTCCATCATGAAGAATGATGTATGGGAGGTCATTTCGAGACCAGAAGAGAAGTCAGTTGTGACTTCCAGATGGATCTACAAGATCAAGCATGCTGCAGAGGATAGCATAGAGAAGTACAAGGCAAGGTTTGTGGCTAGAGGGTTCTCCCAGAAAGAGGGAGAAGACTATTACGAAACCTTTGCTCCTGTAGCAAAATACACTTCTATTAGATCAATCATTGCGATTGCTTGCGCAATGGGATGGTAATTACTCCAGATGGACGTCAAGATTGCCTTCATGAATGGTGTAATAGAGGAAGAAGTGTACATAGAACAACCACAAGGTTTCATGATCCATGGGAAGGAGTCCCATTTGTGTAGACTGAAGAAGGTCTTGTACGGACTGAAGCAAGCACCCGGGACATGGTATGCCAGGATAGATGGATATTTGATGAGCTTGGGATTTACCAAGAGTGAGGCAGATCCTAACCTTTACTATAAGGTTGAGGATGGATGCCCATTGATCTTGGTACTATATGTAGACGACTTGTTTCTAATAGGAGATGAGAAGCTCATTGATGGGTGTAAGAGGGAGCTCGCTTTAGAGTTCAAGATGAAGGATCTAGGGTTGATGCATTACTTCTTGGGATTGTAAGTGTGGCAAAGATCATATGATATTTTCCTTAGCCAAGGAAAATATACTTTTGAGATCCTGAAGAAATTCGTGATGATGGACTGCAAGTCCATGACCACGCCTATGACAATAAATCTGAAGCTCTTGAGTGACAAATCTTCAGATTTGGTGGATCCCATGATGTACAGACAATTGACTGGATCCTTGATGTACCTGGTTAACACCAGGACAAACATATGCTTTGCAATGAATACCTTGAGTCAACACATGGTTGAACCTAGACAGGTACATTGGATGGCAGCAAAGCATATGTTGAGGTACCTTCATGGTACAGTTGGATATGGATTAAGATATGTCTTGGGTGAAGATGTGAAGCTGTAGGGATATACAAATTCTGAGTGAGCAAGGAGTGCAGTAGATCGGAAGAGTACTTCCGAATGCTGTTTTAGTCTGGGATCAGGCATGATCTCATGGTTGAGAAGGAAACAAACATCAGTGGCACTCAGTACATTAGAATCAGATTATATCGCAACAAGCGCGACAAGTCGTGAAGCAGTGTGGCTCCGGAAGTTGCTAGCCGTGATATTTGATCTAGAATTGGAGCCAATCTTGATACATTGTGACAATCAAAGTTGCGTGAAGCTTACCGAGAACCCTGTATTCCATGACAGGTCTAAGCATATAGTGATCAAATATCATTACATTTGAGACATGGTGCAGAGAGGAGCTGTGGAGCTCTAGTACATATCCACAGATGAGCAGATAGCGAACATTCTCACCAAGCCCTTGTCAAGAGTGAAGTATGAGTACTTCAGGGACAAGCTTGCAGTGTTGTCAAATGTTCACCCTCGTTGAGAGGGAGGTGTGTTGTTTCTTCTGATGTTGACTAACCCCTCTAGCCAAGGGTTCCCTGGATCAGTCACGTGAGGTGATTGAGGGGCTAATGCACTGTCGGACCTGCTGAGAGAAGAAACATCACACACATAGTCGTAAGACTATGGCGGAGGCTGTGTGACTCCGAACATTAGCTGTGTGCTACTTTGGTGGTTGTGTACCACTGACAGAGATCGTGTGTCTCTGGACAATAGCTGTGTGCTACTATGGTGGATGTGTTCCATTGGCGGAGGCTATGTGACTTTGGACAGTAGCTGTGTGCTACTACAGTGGATGTGTTCCACTGGCGGAGGCTGTGTGACATCGAACAATAGCTATGTGCTACTACGGTGGATGTGTTCCACTGGCGGAGGCTGTGTGACTCCGGACAAAAGCCGTGTGCTACTATGGTGGATGTGTTGCACTAGCAGAGGTTGTGTGACTTCGGATAGTAGCTGTGTGCTACTTTGGTGGATGTGTTCCATTGGCAGTGATTGTGCGTTTGTAATGTTCCCAAGCCAATATGCCAAGAACATCACGTCTTGCACGAATTTTAAACTTTTACTGAGTGTGGCATTTCGTCAAACACTTTGCTTACTATGGTTCTTTAGGTTGCGCTTAGGGTTATACTGATGGTTTATATGTGTATTTACAACAACAGATAAGAAGGTAAAGCAATGCAACATACCACAACCATATGCAAGATCAACAATATGATAGACAATCCAAAATGATTCAAATCTAATCTTTATTCATAATAATAAGAACATGATACAAGGATGATGCAGATCTGGAATAACATCAGATGGCTCCAAGAGATAATATATGAGCTGCTACAAAATGCTCTCGAGAAGACAAAACAAGCCTCCAAAGGCTGAATATACAATGAAGACCAATACAAGAGAGATCTGGGCTGTATGAAGTGCCAAACCTCAAGCTGGATGGTGCTTACGCCCTGCTGGGACACTTAAGACCCTCAATAATTCGGCCCTACTGTCAAAGACCTCCAAATACTCTGCAGAAGATGTCGAACTGTAGATCAGGATGAGTAGAATCCCCTCCTGAAATCTCAGATCGAAATACCAAGGGAAGCTCCTCCAAATGCTGAATCCTGCAATGGAGTTGCGCCCACCTGAAAACTGTCAAACCCTACAATTTCGGCCCTGATGAAGGAGGCCTCCAAATGCCCTGAAACTTGCTAGAAAGATAGATCAGGACACTGCAAGTCACTAGGTGAAGTCTCAGGGTCAGATCTGAAGTATAACCCCTCCAAACTGAATAGATCTGAATCTTAGAAATGCCCTCCTTCTCTCCAATTCGTCCCAATGCTCTAGGAAATCATCTGTACCATAGAACTCTCTCAAAAAGCGCTCAAAATGATGGTGAAGACCCTGCAAGAAGAACCCAGATGCTCAAATATCCAAAATCCCCTCTCCTTGGCTAGATCGAACCTTCCTTCAATGAATGGTGTGCCCCCCTTGCTGGAAACCCCCAATGGTGCGCCTTCTCTTTCTTCCTGTGCTTGTGGCTGGTGTAGAACCCTCTTGCACTGAGTAGATCTGAACTAGAATGGTGTGGGAGAGTATTGCATCCCCGAGACCAAGCTTGGGACAAGCTAGGTGGAATCTTTCACCACCGAATCGTCCTCTCGGGTTTGTTAAGTCAAAACCCTCAAAACCCCCAAGGTATAGGCTCACTAGCTAGAAGCCAGATATCAAAAGATAATCATACGTGAATCCGAGAATAGAGGCCCTTGCCTCTTCTTTATACTTCCTGCTCACCTTGTCCCTCCAAATTGACTTTTACTTTATTAATTATTAATTAATTAATTAAATCACTTTAATTAATTAATTAACCTTTTTACCTCTGAAAAGCGCCTTATCTCTCCTTGTGGCTTCCCTGGCCATTGAAAGTCACTTCTCACCATCCTATCCTGTAGTGTTGCTCCTCCCGATTCCAATGAGCTATTACATTGAGAGGTTCCTCCAAGTATTGTGCCTAAAATGACCTCTTCAGTGAATTTAATTGACCTATAGCTCAAAATACTCAAAATCATGGAAATCGTCGGAATGCAACGCAACCAAAGCCAATCTGTGCGGAATGGATCATAATGATGAAATAGGATGAGCGATGCAAGCCGGACCCCAAAATACCTCTCAATAATCTCTGTACTCGCCATAACCTCCATATGGCTACTCTGGTCATCATAACCCTCTGTAATGTAATGATGTCCCAAAGTGGGGACATTATAGCGTCACTGGACAGTAGTTGTGTACTACTTGGCAACAATTGTGATCTATTGGATGACATTGTAGTAGCCGTGTGCTACTAGCTGATTGTTATGGAGATTACCAGATCGTTTGGATGTAGCTGTGTGTGCTACCGTTTGATCGCAGAGACTGAGCCTGATGATTCTAGCTACCAAAGGCATTGTAGCGGCCGTGTTCCTGCTAGTAGATTGCAGAGTAGTCAGTGGACTACCAGATGAAGACATTGTAAAAGATGCCTCCCTAGCTTAAGAGGGAGTGTTGATGTTTTGGTAACTGTGGGAGGATCTTTCCCTTCCAGATGACCTTTCTTAGATGCTGAGAAGATTCTGGAAGCAAGAGATCCATTGCACAAATCCTCCTAGAAGAATAAAATATAATGAAAAGACACCTTCCCAGGAGAGAAGTCGGCCCAACTAGAAGGACAAGAAGACTATAAATAGGAGGCGCCTTAGCTCATTTGTTCACTCACTCACACTCTCGCAGCTACAAAGAAGCAAGGCGCAAGTTTGGAGAAGGAGACGCAGCTGCTGCAGTGACTCAGTTTCTTTTTGTTCAGTGTTTTGGTATCTCTCTCTTGTGCACTATTCCTCAAGGAGGTGCGCTACCTTTGTATGGTTTTGCTGCTGCAGCTGGGGTGGTATTTCTAGTTGAGCTAGCACTTGTGCTAGGGTTTATCTGATTGGACTTGCTTTGTGAACGGAATCTATTTAAGAAAGGTTGCTGGGTTTTCCCAGGATAAATCTCTTGTTTTCTTTTTTCTATTGTTTATGCTGCTACTGCTCAATACATGATATATATATGTTATGATAACGTAACACTAATGCTCTGTAAATAAGAAAAAATCCAACACTATGAAGATCTCATGCTAGAAACCTGTTCAATCTTTAACTCCAAGAATAAAGATTTGCGACCATGTGCTAAGTCTTTCTAAAGCGCTCATGAACCATTGATGCCGAATCAATCAAGATGCATTCACAAGCCATTGATGTGGAATCAATCAAGATGTATCTACAAACCATTGATGCCGAATCAACTGCTGATCTATCCTTGAACCCTTGCTGAATCAATCAAGATGAACTTTTGAGAAGTTCATTCTGAGTGATGACACTCCATTTTAGATTTTAGAAACTGTAAAAGAAAGTTTGGCGCCACAAAGAATTGTGAGGTCTTGCTATATATATATATATATTGGTTGGATGTAAGAAACCTGTTCAATCTTTAACTCCAAGAATAAAGATCAGTGACCATTTGCTAAGTCTTTCTAAAGCACTCATGAACCGTCGATGCCGAATCAATAAAGATTTACTCAATCAATCAGATGTATCCACAAACCATTGATTCTGAATCAACTGTTGATCTATCCTTGAACCCTTGCTGAATCAATCAAAATGAACTTTTGAGAAGTTCATTCTGACTGATGACACTTGCCATTCTAGATTTTAGAAACTCTAAAAGAAAGTTTGTCATCACAAAGAATCGTGAGGTCCTGTTATATATATATATATTGGTTGGATGTCTGTTCAATCTTCAACTCTGAGAATAAAGATCCGTGACCATGTCCTAAGTGTTTCTAAAGTTCTCATGAGCGGTTGATGCCAAATCAATCAAGATGTACTCACTAACTGTTGATGTGGAATCAGTCAGATGTATCCACAAACCATTGATGCTGAATCAACTACTGATCTATCCTTGAACCCTTGCTGAATCAATCAAGATGAACTTTTGATAAGTTCATTCTGAGTGATGACACTTGCCATTCTAGATTTTAGAAGCTCTAAAAGAAAGTTTGGCACCACAAAGAATCATGAGGTCTTGCTATATATATATATATATATTCTTTTTTTTTTGGTTGGATGTAAGTGGGGCCTTACAGGGAATGATGATGTCTTGTTGGTACTCAAATATATTTGTATCACGTGCATTTAACAATTAGAAACATTATGGAGTCTGGTTTACACACAATTGATTTAATGGTGATCCCTATGAATTTGTGGTCTGTAGAAGTTCATTTGCGCAATGGATTCCTATAACGCATTTATAATTTATAATTTCTATATGTTTGATGTTTTGATCTCCCTCTAGTCTCTTTATGGGTGTGTTTATGCTGCCATTTCACCATTTCCTAAGATTTTGAAGTGGTGTTTTTGAAATCCCGCCTGCTTTGGAACCTGTATGTATTTCCATGTTTAAGGCAACTTAGTGATAATTCGCACTTAGAAATCTTAAAAACAAGGGCTTATATTTTCTTTTGCAGCTTTTAATGTACTTTTTCCACACTAGATCCAATATAGGATCGTGGTATATGAAATTATTTACCTTTGGTTACCTAATGGTTTTGGTTTTATTGTCTATATTATATATTGTTTGTATATGAACCAACAGTCGAGTAGTCATGGAAATTTTATGTTCTAGTAATCGCATGGAAAATTTATAATTTGTCAAATCGAAGACACGGGTATAGATCCCATCTTGGGTGGGCAACAAACAAGGATCTGGTGCTTTTTGATGGCTAGACATTTTTCTCATGATCTTCATATATTTTCAATGAGTGCAACTAGTAGACAGTTACAGGTGATTGCAGCGATCACTAGCCTGCATATAGGGAGGTTCTAGCAACCGTTTCTTTCTCAAAGGTCGTTTTCCTCACGAGTGGCAACATAACTGATATTCCTACTCACGCATGATTAATCAAACTGATTTTGCTATAGCTATTAGGCTTGTCTTATCTTCATTAGTTTTATTACATATAGTCATGTCTCTGTGTTGGTGGATGCTGATTAATTAAATATTGTCATATATACAAAAAGCTACTTCATATTTGGTCAATTTGTTTTTTGTTAACTGCATTTGTTTTCCTTTGTAGGCAGCTAAATCTTTGGAGGAGAAGCTGAAGGCATCAGGAGTGCCCTATGAGGTTCATATTTACCCTGGCAATGGTCACGCGTTTATGAATTCTTCTCATGAGGCTGTCAGCCGCAAAAAGGAGCTCGGATTTGCTGAGCATGACCAGGCATCAGTTGATTTGGCATGGTCTCGATTTCGTTCTTGGATGAAAAAATATTTGTGGAATTGAAATGCGATCTTTGAATTTTAGGAAATCCCTTTGGGTGCTGGCACCGAGGGGAAGCATAGGGTAGCTAAGATGAAGGGATTTTATCTACTTGCAGGAAGAGGAGAATACTTACTACGTGAGAAGTATAGAAGATACATGCTTGAGTTGATGAATGGTATCTATTGTGTCCTTAAACTATTATATAAATTTTCAGGGTTCAGTGTCTTTAATATATGAGAGTAAATCCAAATTCCATATCTAGTGACGTTCTTATATGATTTACTCCTCTTTATTACTAAATGGTATGGACTATGTTTTACTAAATGAATATGGTGCTTTTACGTGTCAACCTTTTGTCAGTTAACATATTTTCTAACCTGTTTTTCGATTTATAAGGATTGTAAAGGAATTCAGTAGCGAACAAACAAAGAGTTAGGTTTGATATGTTTTTGGGTAATTTCCAATGTATTAGCTAGACTTTGTGAGGCAAAGAACAATGGCAATCTCTTCGTGTGGTCTAACTTTAATTCTTACTATTTGCTACATCTATTGCTAGTCCTAAGGAAAAGAATTCTTGGTATTCCTTTGGTTTAGTGAGTTGTATGCATGAAGTCTCCATGTATGGGTATGCATGAAGTCTTCCAGAACATTCAAGGAACGCATCATATGAGCCAATGCAACTCACGGATGTATTAGAAGATGAGGGCCTGTGGCCTTTCGATCACCTTAAAAGGTAATGTCATTATGTTTCCTATTTATTATTTAGTTAATTCCATTGCAGCAACAGATGATGGCATCGATGCTTGTCGTTTTTGTTTTCAACGATGGAAATTTATTTGTGAAGTGCATTAAAATCTTGCATATGAGATAATGAAGAAATTCAATCCTGTGCATAAGATCCGTTCACTCCATTGTATGAGACCCAATGTATGCTCTTAGGGCTAAAATAATATGATGAAATTTATAGATTTGAGTCATGAAGAAATTATCGGGAATGCGGATCATTCATTCAATTTTTGGTGCACTTTAGAAAGAGGAATAGCTGATAGGCAACTAAGGTGGAGAGTATGAAGTTATATGTTACATATAAAGATTAGAGAGAAACGGCATTCGTTCCTATCAACTGGGAAATTGGGTGTTTCATAGGTAGGGCATTGAAGGAAATTCTGCAGAATAATTATAGAGCTTGAGGTTGAGCAGAAGAAAAAAAACATATAATTGGTTTTTCTTTAAAGTTTTAGGTATCAAGGATACAACTTTTGTTTGAAATTGATATATATAGTATTTGCTTCTAACTAAAATAATTCTTGCCATCGAATATATTTGTCTAGCTAGTTTTTTTTTTTTTTAGCAATTTATTGTATTTATTGATGCATGAAGTAGGTATCTACATAAGAAGTACAATTGTTTTATTTTTATTTTTCTAGGATTAAGTGGGCAAATATATAGAAGTGCAACACAGGTCAATTCATTTTGCACTTCTCAATGGAATCATACTTACGATATCTATGACTTGGTAGAACCTTGTATTTTTGTATTGTTGGTTTAAGTGTGTTGGTTTCTTTTGAGAAACATTTTGGAGAGGGAATTATAATAATAATGAAGTAATGGTTAAGAACATGTGTTTTCTCTTATGAGGTTACATGTTCAAATTCAGAGGGGGTTAGGGTATGCACACCTCTGTAGATTTTAGCAGTCAAATTACTGTACGGAGGGGGTCCCTTGTTCCACAAACAAGGGAGTCTCATACACCAATTTGGTGTTTGGCTTAGTTGTGACCTTAAAATTAGATAATTATTATTAATAATTTTATTTATTTATAAGAACTTATATTCTTGGTTATTGAATATCATTTTGATGATAAATGCAATTAGATAGATGTAATGCTAATACATATAAGAACTTCTATTCTTGATTATTGAGTATCATTTTGATGATAAATGCAATTAGATAGATGTAATGCTAATACATATAAGAACTTCTATTCTTGGTTATTGAGTATCATTTTGATGATAAATGCAATTAGATAGATGTAATGCTAATACATTTGATGTTGCTAGATGTTGAGACTTTTTTTATACATACCATTTCAAATTAAAATTTATATTACATCTTTATGATATGAATTTTTATTATCATATTTTAAATTTTCTTTCATGTAATTTTGTTGCAATTTTAATAGATAGTATATTATAGTTTTGAGTACCTTGTAAGCTGTCTTTTTGATAGTTCGTTTATTTTGTAGGCTGTTTTGATAACTAATATCAACTTTGAATAAATTCCATCGAACCTCAATTTTTTCATCCACAAATAATTGATGAACCTTTCTATGAGTAAAAAAATTTAACAAACTAACAATGACATGATTTTTTTTTAACAAACTAACAATGACAAGAAGGTTAAAAATTAAAATTACCTATGATAAAGTAACTAATAGTGGGTTTGTAAAATTTCCAAGATTAACTTTTAAATTTGAAAAAGCAAGTTTAAATCAAGATAAAGTAACTAATAGTAATTACCTATTTTTAAATTTGACGAAGCAAGTTAAAAATTAAAAATAAAGTAACTAATAGTAACTACCTATTTTTAAATTTGAAGAAGCAAGTTAAAAATTAAAATTACCTATGATAAAGTAACTAATAGTAACTACCTATTTTTAAATTTGAAGAAGCAAATTAAAAATTAAAAATAAAGTAACTAATAGTAACTATYTATTTTTAAATTTGAAGAAGCAAGTTAAAAATTAAAATTACCTATGATAAAGTAACTAATAGTGGGTTTGTAAAATTTCCAAGATTAACTTTTAAATTTGAAGAAGCAAGTTTAAATCAAGATAAATATCACATGGGGGCTTTGTAAAGCATAAAGGCTTTATGTTTTGAAAATATTGTTGGTGTAAAATGAGGAGGTTCATGATTTTAAGAATGTTATATGTGATTAAGAGTAACGTTTGGAGGAAGAAACTAATGACGATGGAGGTTAGAGAAGAAACAAACACTTACATTAAGAAATGCTTTGACATGAAGTTAGCCACTTAGCCTTTAGACCCTAGCATGACTTTACCTTATGGGTTGGTACAAGTGTCACTCTCTAGGGCCTCCAACTAGGATGCTTATTTTGTAGGCTTTGAAGGAGAGGATGGAGTGTAAAAAGGTTAAGAGGTTGATTGGTTTGATGTAGGCTTATTTTGAAATTTGCCTTTTAGGATTTATTTTGAGATTTTATTGATCTTATTAATAATTGCGAAGTCTAAGCCATTTGATCAAAGTTGTGACCTCTTTGTAGTTGTTTGTAGAAACATTTTGATCTCACTTAAAAATAAATGAAGGATTACTGATTCAGTCCCAACACAACTACTTGTTGAAGACATTTTCTTAGATTAATAATTAATAATATAATTATTGATTATTAAATAATATATATAATAAGTAAATGATAATAATAAATAGTTATTGATTATTCAAAGGACGCATCCTTTCATGGATGGTCACCATATGTTCTCTATATAGGGAACACTCATCATTGTAATAATATATCTATTATACATATCATTTCATATGAAAAATCAACATGCTATTAGAGCAGTTCTGGGCTTGACTCCCTCACGGGAGGGCCCAAGAAAATAAGAGATAGCTTGCGTTTTGTGAAGAGTTTTTTTTAAGAATGTAATATGTATTGTTATGACCTCGTTGGAATGGACGGTGTAACCAACTTGGATTTGATTTTTGAATTTAATAAGAACCTTTATCAAAGGTTTGACTGGTAGATGAGGAAGTTCAGATATTGAATTTTGGATCGAACACCAAGATTATCAAATTTGACTGAAAGATAGAAAAGTGAGATACTGATTCAATGCATAGTCATACATGATATTTTATAAATATAGAGTTTTCATGATTGGTGTTCGATCAAAGTTGATCTACAAAGTCCATATTGGCCATGATTGGTCTAGTGGATGACTTGTGCCCGCAGGTAAGAGGCTGGAGATACTTGAACATGTACGTGTTGTTGGAAGTCTATTCACGACAAATTCAGCTTACTACTCAGGGAGCTAATTCAATTAGTTACTCAGAGGAGCGGAGCCATCCACTAGAATGCCAAGTTTGTCGATAATTACAAATCACCTCTGGGCAAATAATGCATGATAGAAGGACCCAAAACGGGGGTGTTTCCGCTACATCTGTGACATAAATCCTTGTGATTTGGCCCACTATAACTCGTGTCCCTGCCATGTGTCAATCAACGAGGGTATCTAACTGGAGCTCCATATCGATATAAAGCACAAACAATGATCCCATTCTTAGAAATCTACCAGAGATACCTTCGATTTCTATCTTTGACAACTCTTGAGTTGGTCAAAGATCAGATGGGTACACCAGAGAATTGAAAATACCAGCTGGGTGCATCGGAAAACATCATGAATATATCCAGAAAGCCCCATATCGCCATAGTTGGAGCAGGAAGGATGGGCCTCTCTGTTGCAAATCGTTTGATGGAGGTCTGTGCATCAACCAAGTTGGATTTTGTGGTCCTAGAGGCCAGTGATCAAGCCAGAGGAAGGATATGCAACACTGAATTTCATAGTGAAAGAGTAGAAGGTGGGGCCTCTTGTTGAAGGCCAACTTTATCTTCTTTCTCAGCACTTATAATAGCTTGACCTGCCCTGTGTTGGTGTGACAATCTTTGGAAACCTGAGAATGACCATAGTGGGTAAGCAAATATCCTTCAAGGGCAATGCGGCTTGTTGTTAAATTTGTGCTAGTCTAGTAGTCTAGGTAGAAGTAGTGGAGATCCTTTAAGACAAGGGTTGAAGTGCTAGATCCACCATGTGTTAGAGCATATTGAGTATGCCAATAGAGGTGGGCACAATCTTTATCATTCTTTGGTGAGATCTAGAATATGAACGAAAATAAATGTAGATACCACTACTTTCCCAGATCACAGAGGCCGACATTCCCAGGGAATGATGAATGACTCTATATTAGTCTGAATGCATCAATTTGTGCATCAAGGTTTGAAGACTATTTGGGCTGATCAACATAAAATTTAACGAGAACACAGTCACTGCTAACTAGAAGCCATAGGTGCTCACCAAAATATTGACACATAGATATGTTGTCAAGGTGCACACAATGCCTCAACGAGATAAAACGATGATCGACATGGAGGGCGAGACCTTCCAACATGATGTCAAGGTGAGACATTGCCAGGCATGATGCTTTAAGACTGGAAGTCTCTCAGAGAAGTACACCTCTAGGACGGGATCATACTAGATATCAGAGACAATTCCAGTGTATGTAGAGGCATTCCCAGAGAGGGAGGCAGTACTAAATCCAGAGGGAGTAGAGATTGAGTTACCTCCAGAGGAGGAAGAGCTAACTTCAATGTTAGAGGGAGTAGAGACAGAGGAGTCACCTCTAGCTCTAGAGGGAGTAGTTATTGAGCCACTCTCAGTTCCAGATAGAGCAACTGTAGAGAAAACAATTGCAGAGAGAGGGTGAAAGAGCCAGTTCCATAGAGCGCAGTCCCAGATGAGGGAAATTGCTGATAGAGTAGAGAAGCTACTCTGAGTCTCAATGTTTAGGAGTTACAGAGCCCCAAAGGGAGAAATTGATGTTCCCAAAGATATTGCAATAGGTCAGAGAAGATCTGCATGGGCTCGTTAGACTTTGAAGGAGGCAGAAGGACATGCAACTCCTCGTGGTACGTTCCGAGAGAGTAAGAGACCTCATAGATACTCGTGCTATGTCATAGTTATGAGCCACATCATTGATTCTGAGCCTTCGTGTTATCAGGAGGCATCTAGTCAGCTAGTATGGAGAGATGCCATGATGGAGGAGTATCAATCCATCATGAAGAATGATGTGTGGGATATTGTTCCGAGATCTGAGGGGAAGTCTATAGTGACTTCCAAGTGGATCTATAAGATCAAACACATAGCTGACGGGAGCATCGAGAAGCACAAAGTGAGATTTGTTGCTAGAGGATTCTCTTAGATGGAGAGATTAGATTATGAGGAGACATTTACTCATGTTGCTCGATACACTTCTATCCAGACGATTTTTTCCCTTGCAACATCCATGGGTTGGAGACTGCATCAGATGGATGTGAAGACAACTTTTCTCAATGGAGAGATTGAGGAAGAAGTATACATGGAGCAACTGTATGGTTTCATGATACATGAGAAGGAGTCTCATGTGTGTAGGTTGAAGAAATCCCTGTATGGACTCAAGCAGGCACTTCGAGCTTGGTATGGGAGGATTGATGGAAACCTGATAAGTTTGGGCTTCAACAAAAGTGTTGTTAATCCCAACTAGTACTACAAAACTGTTAATAATGAGTCCCTGAATTTTGTTCCGAGACCTGAGGGGAAGTCTATAGTGTCTTCCAAGTGGATCTATAAGATCAAACACACAGCTGACGGGAGCATCGAGAAACATAAAGTGAGGTTTGTTGCTAGAGGATTCTCCCAAGTGGAGGGAATAGATTATGAGGAGACATTTGCTCATGTTGCTCGATACACTTCTATCCAGACGATTATTTCCCTTGCAACATCCATGGGTTGGAGACTAGATGGATGCGAAGACAACCTTTCTCAATGGAGAGATTGAGGAAGAAGTATACATGGAGCAACCATATGGTTTCATGATACATGAGAAGGAGTCTCATGTGTGTAGGTTGAAGAAATCCATGTATGGACTCAAGCAGGCACTTCGAGCTTGGTATGGGAGGATTGATGGAAACTTGATAAGTTTGGGCTTCAACAACAGTGTTGTTAATCCCAACTAGTACTACAAAATTGTTAATAATGAGTCCCTGAATTTTGGTCCTCTACGTTGATGATTTATTCCTCACTGGTACAGAGAGGCTTATTGCTGAATGTAAGTATGTGTTGGCCTCTAAGTTTGAGATGAAGGACCTTGGTATGATGCACTACTTCTTGGGACTAGAAGTGTGGAAGAGAAGTGATGAGATCTTCTTGAGTCAGGGGATGTATACAGTGGAGTTATTGAAGAAGTTTGGGACGCTGAATTGTAAGTGCATGGGTACACCAATGGTGACAAATCTGAAGAAACTAAGCATGTCTTCTTTCAATTCTAATGAGATTGATCCGACCTTGTACATACAACTGATTGGATCATTGATGTATCTGGTTAACCCCAGACCAAATATTTGCTATGCAGTGAGTGCACTTAGCCAATTTATGAGTCAGTCGAGACAAACATACTAGATTATTGCGAAGCATGTGTTGAGATATCTGCAAGGCACAATTGGACATAGTTTGAGATATACTTCCAATATTGACAATAGATTGCAGGGATATATTGACTCTGATTGGGCAGGGAACACAGTGGATAGGAAGAGCACCTCTGGGTGTTCCTTCACTTTGGGCTCTGTCATGGTTTCCTGGTGTAGTAGGAAATAGACTTATGTGGCTTTAAGCACCGCAGAAACAGAGTACATTGCATTGAGTGTGGCAGTCTGTGAAGCAGTGTGGCTTCACAAGCTCCTTGCATATTTATTTGGTCATGTGTTGGATTCCACCGTTATTCATTATGATAACCAGAGTTGTGTAAATCTCTCAGAGAATGCAATGTTTCATGACAAATCGAAACACATTGAGATCAAATACCATTACATCCGAGACATGGTGCAGAGGAAGTCAATATTGGTGCAATACCTTCCTACATATGATCACGTTGTTGATGTTCTTACCAAACTAGGACGAAGTTCAAGTACTTCCATGAAAGACTTTGCGTGGCAGAGAATGCCTCCCTCGCTGAGAGGGAGTGTTGATGTTTGTAGCTTCCTGAGATATTATTCAGATTATACTCCTCTGTGATTGAGTTGAGTTGATTTGTGAGGACACTTATCCAAGAAGGGATAAGTGGGACACTTATCCGAGAAGGGATAAGTGAGTTTGGGCTTATAGCCCAACGTCCCTTGTGGAGAGCACATGAGGACATGTCAAGGGAGTTGACCTTGACGTCACACACTATAGGAAGTTGACTCTAGTGTTTCTAGAGGGAGTAGCCTTTAGAAGTCCACATGGGAGTGCCACGTGTGAAAAACATTCTCCAGATCGTACTCCTCTGTGACTGAGTTGAATTGATCTGTGAGGACACTTATCCGAGAAGGGATAAGTGGTTTTGGGGTTATAGCTCAACGTCCCTTGTGGAGAGCACATGACGACATGTCAAGGGAGTTGACCTTGACATCACACACTATCGAGAGTTGAACCTAGTGTTTCTAGAGGGAGTATCCTCTAAAAGTCCACATGGGAGTGCCATGTGTGACAAACCTTTTGCTACTACAGTGGTTGTGTACCATTGGCGAAGATTGTGTGTCTCTAGACAGTAGTTGTGTACTACTATGGAAAGATACCTTCCTCGCTAAGAGGGAGTGTTGATGTTTCAACACCAGGCGAACCTTCTCCTAGATTGGGCTGCAGACCAAGGGAGATAGGATACATTTATCACAAAGTTGTACTTGTGGTAAATGGGCCTAGGCGTAGTCCTTCCTTGATCATGACAAGGAATAATATGGACTCAAGGTGATTTCCACATGTTAGTTAGCATCGAGATGACATTCACTCACAAGTGTGTACATGTGGTGAACGATCCTGGTGTGGTCTTTGTTCTAGTCATGGTGATTTGACAAGGAATAATAAAGATTCAAGATGCTAGATTCTATCACATGCGGACCTAGAGTGATCCTGATCTCATAGAGTGTCATTAGCTCAGAGGGAGAGCCGCAGAAGGAGTTTCCACTCGGTTCAGGTGGGAGAGAGACATCTCCCAAGACTGACACACAAGTTTCATGAGTCTAGGGTGAAGTTTCTATACTTCAGAGACAAGCTTGGCATGATGCATAATGTCTCCCTCGTTGAGAGAGAGTGTTGATGTTTGGATACCATCGGGAAGACATTCTCTTAGATTAATAATTAATAATATAATTATTGATTATTAAATAATATATGTAATTTAAGTAAATGATAATAATAAATATTTATTTATTATCCAAGCGACGCATCCTTTCATGGATGGTCACCATATGTTCTCTATATATGGAACACTCATCATTGTAATAATATATCTATCATACATATCATCTCATATGAAAAATCAACATAAGGATTTTTTTTTTTGGTGTTTTTGGTTTTTGTAATTGGAAATGGAATTTATATTAAAGATAGAAAGAATAGTATAAAAAATGCGATATTGACCAATACTGATCCTTTCATGATTTTAATTCTATGATTTTAATTCTTGGTCTCTTATGAAGTTTCTAAGTTCTCAAGCCAATGATTTCCTCGTGGTATTACCCAACTCCCTTAATAATTCGTCCAAATTTAAGAACATGGTCATGTTATTTAAGGAAACCATCCATTGGACGAGAATCTTAAGAACATGGTCATGTTATTTCAAGTTATTTATTCTTGAAGGTTCATGACGTAGTGCCTGAAGACGAGGGAAAATTTTAGGGGCTAAATTTCATCCATGGGCTATTTTTCCATGTTTTTTTCCAAAACAAGATTCGTCAATTTCCATTTTTTTCTAAAAAAGATTCGCTCAAATTTACATGAAAAAATTATTTTAGCTTAAAAATTGTCAAATTTATAGAAACTATATAAAATCCTTAGAGATTTGAACATTTTTATAAAAATATCACCAAACATTTTACAGTTTGCATACTAAGGACTAGTAAGATTTGTCAAGGTTTCCATACTTTAAGATAAATTTCCATCCTTAAAATTTTCCCTCTTGAAGGCTACACAATTTGGTGCAATACCCAAATACTTACATTGTGTTATTGATGAGACTTGAAGCTTGGTGGAGATTGCATTAGCACCTCAATTTTACTAATTTAGCAAGCCACTGTTGATGGAAACTTGAGAGACTATATTCAATGTGATACTTTAATTGCTTCGAGCTTGGTTTGACCCCAAATGAATTGCCAAAGGTGCTAACTAATTTTATTTAAACTCATATTTATTATCTACGTAGTAGGCTTCCATATCGAAATTGAAACCAAGCCTTGAGGAATTATTCATCGATTTGGATGAGACCTCTATTTCCACCTCCATTGCTGCATTTTTCATACGCTGTCTCACTACATTTGCCTTTGTGATCATGCATGCCTTTGTACCCTCCCTTGAGTCTTTTGAATTAGTCATCCATGCCTTTGTGCCCTTTCTTGAGTCTTTTGATTTATTGTAAATCTTCAGTGTTATGATCTACTTGCTTAGAGATTTTGTTGAGGAAACCATATTTTTTTCTAGCTTATCTAACAGATACCATTTATCCTCTTCACCATCCTTTCCCAATGTTTTTGAATAAACTCATTTTATCCTCTTTAGCCTTCTTTACGAGTGCATGCAATGTGGCATTGAATGGAAACATCAAACAATTTTTGCTAGAGGTTCCATTAGCTAGCAAGAACTTTCTAGAGGGAGTGGTTTGTTTTTATTCTTTACAAAGGATTTCAAGGTCTTTAGTGTGTTTTATATTTGTAGGAAAGGCATGGATTATGGGGAAGAAGGATCTTTATTTAAAATTGCATGCCCCCTCTTTCTCCATGATTACTCTCAAACAATCCACAAATATCCTCTTGATCCTCTATAGCCATGGTGATCTCTTTGTTGTACTTTCATCCCCCATGGATTGGATCTTAAAATTGTCCTTTTTACCTTTAGTAAAATTTGATGAGGGATGGGTTTTTTGTACCATAATGAAGCAAAACAAGTGAGATGAGGAGAGAAAAGTCCATACCAAAATCAGAGGTTGATAAAAACAAGTGCCTCATGTCCACGAGATCCATCGATATCAAATTGACTAGTGGGCCAACTCTAAGGGGAGGAAGTGCATTGATTACTTTCAAGGAGTAAGTTTCCCTCAAAGATAAAACAATGAATAGAAAATGAGAAAATGAAAGCATACATACTAATTTTAAGAGAAGGGAATTGCAAAATCCATGGATAGTGCTACGATGAAGAAGAGATTCCAAGCTCACGAGTGAGAGAGGTGATACAAATCCAAATTATGTTAAGTATGTTTCCCACCCATATGTTGAACAAAACATATCAACATTGAAGAAATTTCATAGCTCTAATGAATTCTCAATAATAAACTTAAATATTTAATGGTCATATCTAACGTTTTTGCAACTTAAGTCAGTATATTGTGAATTTTTTTATAAAGTCAATTTTTTATGACTTTATATTGGACTAGACTTTTAATGATGTTTTAATTATGAGAATAAGAAGTGAATATGCATTCCCTCCATGTACCCACATAAAATAATTTTGAGAAAATGAAGCAATGGATTCAAATGTTCTCTCTCTTGCTAGCTTGAAAATTTGCTATTGTATTTACATTGTTGATATGCTATCAAAGCCTCAATGAATCTAAGGGAAAGGTTATTTATGATAGATGGTGAAACATTGATAGGCGCCAACGGATTGTGCAAGTGTGTAACA
>ML806798.1:41215-136075 GCA_009831015.1 Picea engelmannii | reverse complement strand
AATTTTGGAGTACAGTGTGTACTATGTAATATTCAACAATGCTTCATTTTGATAATACAAGTTACTAATTATTAATGTTGATTTAATTATTAATGTTTTTGTTGAGTGTGTTTTGGATTATTTTTTATTATAGAAAATTGTATCCTTAGCATGAAAATTAACATATAACATAAAAAAAAATTGACACTTATAAATCTACATAAAACGTAAAATGACAGGTATGAAAAACGAACACCTGTCATCAAATTTGCACTTGACAGGTAAAGTAAATTTAAAATTCCAGGCCTGCATGCAACTTCAACACTCAAAGCACCGCAACTTACCCGATACAGATAAGACATTAATCCAGTTGGGATCCCACAGGTCTACTGACACATTGCATGGCTCAGAACCTAGTCAACACAACCATCTGGCCGGGGAACTAAATGCTATTAACTTCCCATCCTCAAGCTGAGTCAACGCTTAAGCTTCTTCATGTTGTGCTCCACATTGCAAACAATGGACGTAAGGAAAAGCAAAGGCTCGACATCCGCTCTACAATTCGAGAACCTTGCACTTGAGGCCAACATCCTTGGGTCCATCGGTGGTGACTGGAACCCTACTCCTCTTCTCTCGTAGTTGTATCATCCCTCTCTCGATGTTATAGTCCGTGCCATGATGGCTCCTCGTCATGGCTATCCTAGAGGTTATCGTCACGGCTCTGGGGTTCTAGATGCTTCCTCTTACCGTCAACCTGAAGAAGAAAGACCAGTCTCACTAGTGCAGCAGGAGGCATATAATGCAACAACCAATTATCATAGCAAGACTTGCCATCACTTTCAAAGGAATTTGGACGAAGTTGAAGCTGCGGTCAGCCTGGAAAGAGACATGACCACAGACTTAAAAGTGGCAGAGCAAGGGAGACCCAGTACTGGAAGAGAGTAGAACTCTAATGGCATATCAAAACATTCATGGGACAAATGCTCCAGAAAAGGGAGGATGCCCAAAACACCATTTAGCTTGAACTCGATGGTCTCCATATGATGATCAGAGATATTCTTGCCTGTCTTCCTCCCGCTTCAACTAATCAGGAATCACCAGTCTCAGCTCGCAACCAACAATCTGGTCAAACAATGTCTAGGAAGACAATCCCACAGGCACTTCAACAGAGTCTCCTTCTCCCTGAAGTTTGGTACTTCTTAAGTCTTCCTTTTAGCGGAATGTTTAACAGTAAAAAGAATAGGCCTGCTAATCCTATCAAATTTCCTGGTAAAGCTTATTTTGTATTTCTAGTTTTCAAAGTTTTTTGGACAAGTTTCAAACTATATATTTGGACTGATGACATTCTCCTCTGTTGCTGGTTTGGTTTCCCAAGTGGCAGGACAAGGAATTTTTGTTTGTAAGATATTGAATTTTTCCCATGAATTTAAAAAAAAAACATAATTCATTAATTAAATGCTTCTTAAAGAAATCAAACAAAAACATTAATATATCTCCTTGAAAATCAAACTATTTGCACCAAATGTCCAAATCTATGCTAGTTACAAAGTAAGGCAACCACTAGACTTGAACGTGCAACCTAGATCTGGGAATTAGAACTTTGAAACCCTAGGTTGTATAATAAAAAATAAAAAAGGAAAAAATTAAAAGTTTGGATGAGGAAATAATTTTTTTGACTAGTGCCTATCTTAATAGGGCGATGGAGTCAGTCGCCTAGCTTAAGTGTTGCTCATGCATCTTATGTATTGAAGTCACATGCACCACTAAAGGATTGCATCAAATGGGATACTTGAATCCTAAATTATGATTGGGGAGGTTGGTCCTATGAGAATCCAACCTAAGTGCTACAAGGTGAACTCTAAACCTAGTTTAGTGAAAAAGTGTAGAACCCTAGGATGTCCACACTCAATGCAAAAGAAACCTAAGTAAAATGATCACACTAAACTAGACAAATAAATATTTACCTTATTTTCCTTCTCAATGTGGCAAATTTCCACCTCTTGACCTTGTAGTAGCTCATGCCCCAACATACCTACAAATAACAAGCTATCCTCCATATATCCTTGAAAAAACACAAAGGATATACAAAATTACACAATTTTTTTTTGCAAGGAAAGACTAGCCTTATGCCATCATTCTCCAACAAGTACAAATGAGGAAGAGCCCTCCTTATATAGATAATGAGCCTCAATGAAACCATAGGTGAAAACCATGTGCAAATGCAAAACCATGAGCTAATATAAGGTGCTCCAACAAAGCCATAGGAAAATACAAGAGGCACCCTCGATACCACGGTCTAAAACCACTCCAAGCTAATAAAATAATGCATAACTGGAACAACCTCCAAAAAGTGAGTGAATTAAATTATCCAAGTCACATGCATGGTCAACCAAGGGCCAAAAAGTAGGTTCACCTTTCTCACCAACTCCATGAAGAAAGAAATTAATCCATGGTGTAGAAGAACAATCAACTAGGAAAGGTGTGCTCCACAAGAGAAGGACATGAAGCTCACATGTGTGGACCAATAACAAAGGTGATCCATCATGTGAGTGGTAAAATCAACTCAACTAACTCATAACCACTTGTAACAACTTGTAACAAATGGTCCAACTACGTAACCTCATAATTGACCCCAAAATACTCACATGTGTGGTCACCAAAGCATAGTAGATTGGAATAATCCACATGTGTGGGAATCTCAGTCAACAAAGCAAGTGAACCCATGAATGGTCCATCTGGCACACGATGGTGATGTGGAGTCCAAGTCTTTGTGTGATGCACTACCATGGATCCCAATGGAGTGATACATATCCCAATGAAGTACAAAGATCCTAATGAAAATGACWTGGATCCCAATGTAGTGATACATATCCCGATGAAGCACACAGATCCCAATAAAAATGGCATGGATCCCAATGTAGATAGGTATGATTGTATATAGGTACATGGATCCCAATGTAGATAGATATGATTGTATATAGGTACATGGATCCCAAGGTATAAATACCACCCCTAATGCATATACATGTATCCCATTGCAAGGTGCCCAATTATAGTGGTGGATCTCACCCCTTTACAAGTCACCAGCTGATGCACACCAAGTGATCTCTCCTAGCAACATTATTACATAAGTTGATTTTAGAATTTTCTTGAGTTTCACCATAGGGGGACAAATTTAACCCTTATTACATGTGACAAATCCTAAGTTAGAGGTAGGAAACATGATGGATAACTTATGGATGGGAAGGGGAAACTTCATGTATTGACCCTCAAAGTCATGTATGAAGATGGGAAGGTATTTTTCTTGTCAAACTAACTTTCAAGAGTTAGGAATCATCATTAATTCCATGTGTAAGCATTTAAGAGGGAGCATTTAGCTTAGAGTTTTTAGCTCAACACTTTGATTTACTACCCATTTAATATTTTYRTTTCTTTCTTTGATTTCTTAGTCCTTTATTTAGATATGCTTTATTAAGCATATGACTTAGAGTTAAGGGCCTTTTAATGAGGTGGCATAGCTCTAGCATAATTTATTTTTGTATTTTTGTATTTTTTATTTGCTCTTCACCCCAATCCTTTTGGCTTTTATTTGACTTAGGCTTATACATGGGTCTTCATTTGCATAGCTAGACCTTGTTGAATGACCTATAATAGGTAAAACATGAGTAGGAGTAAATTTTTATGAATGGAATGGAAGTGAATGGAAAATATATAAGGTGTTAAGTATGGTTAGGGATATGAGACACGCTACATCAACCATATCTCTAGTAGTACAACTTGACCCAAGACATGACGACACTTATATAAGGGAAAATTATGTCCCCCATGGTACAAYGAGGCAAATAATAAAATTGTTAAGGTTGTAAAGTGTTATTAGATCACACTTTAGTGTTTACCATATTCACAACTAACTTAGAATTTATAACACCATGTTTAAGTATCAAACCCAAATACATGAGAGCATAGCACAACAATTGAAGTGAACACACTAAACCAAAGTACCATGACAATGAAAACATAATGTACCAAGTGCATATGTCATTTAAGGTGCAAAGATGAAAGAAGATGATATAACATGGATGTGTCATAAAAAATAATTGAGGAGTGATGTGAGGCAAGATAATCATATATCTAAATGAGAATTGGAAGAAAAGTCAGAATYGAAAGATAGCTCATGCAAGTAACAACACCAAACCCCATGAGAGAGTGGTTCTAGAAGTAGTTACCCTTGAGGAGGAAACACTACCCAAATCTCATCCATCTTGAAATAGCAAGCTCGTAGTGTAGGAAATTACCCACATAGGGCCTCTATCAAACTTTAACATGGGTGTCTTTCCCATGCACCTCAAAACCCTCATTAATTGAAGCAACACCCTCAACTAGGTCAACTCCCTCTTTTTGAGAGAATACTCTAGTAACTGGGCACAAACACCTTGGACAAAGGGTTTCCAAGATGAAGTAAACCCATTCAAGGAAGGACACCAACTATAGATCCTTCACTTTTGTCCCTATGGTATCCAATTGATCTTTTAACTCTGTGATCCTAGCTATGTAGCTCACCACTGTCTTTATGTTACTCATGTAGATGTATCTTTTCTAGTATTATTCTTTGAAATGTGAGTGATTAAGTGATCCTTCACTGATTAAGAATGATTCTCCTTGCTTTGAACTACTTCTTATTATGCATGGCCAAGAGTTTTAGATTGGGAGGTGCAACGATTTCATTCTCAATATGATCCCAAATCTCAGCCTCTTCCAATATAATTTGCAACATGCAATTTCAAGGTGTAAAATAGGAAGGAMCATCCAACTTGTCACACACTCTAAGATCGAGGGTAATCCATGCAAATTTGAATCAACCTCGTAGAAAAATCAACAACAAATCAAATGGAATTTCGTTCTAGGGTTTTGGTGCTTCCTCTAAAGTGCATTAGGGTTTCACATCCAACAACCTATGATAGGTCAATCACCTCTTCCACATATAAAAAAAACCGAAATACCCAACTCCCTCTTCACCAAGAGAGGTATTTCAGTCAAATTAGCTCTAATCCCAGGATGAAATTTTGTTGAATGAATTTTACTTCAAATTTAGAAATTTCACCTCAACCTTGAGCTTCCACGAATCTATTTCCTATTAAATTTTAGCCTTAGGGATGGATCTGAAATACAAATTATGGCAACATAAACTTCACTTCTTTTCCACCAAATACACAAGGAAACTCAAGAAAACAAACAACATACAAATGCACTTCAAGGGACTCATGTTTTTATCCCTTAGGGCACACTTCCCAACATAAACCGGATTTGAAAATAACTTATTACAACAAATTTATTATAGTCATAATTTTCCCAATTATCTTCTATTTGTTTTTCAAATCACTTAACAAAATGTTCTCAATGCAATGTCAAATCAAGATGCATAACCAACACTAGAAACTATTCAATCACCATGAGAACATAAGTTGAAAATAAGATTTGCAAATACACAAAGTTTGGATAACAAAAACCTCTTCATACATATAAGATGGAGTTACAAGTACATACCAACAATTTAATATAAGTCGGTACAAGTCATTCTCTCTAAACCCTCTCTAGGGAAACCATAAGAAAACTATATCCATCAACTCCTCGTAGCTAGGAATTACTCCCAACCAAAGCTAGTGACTCCACCAAATAAAGACAACAAGTGTAATATACCTAAAGTATATTAACCCCTTAATGTATAATTAACCTCAATATACCTAAGGTATATTACATTATTATCATAATGTAATAAATATCATGTAATAAGAGTCATAGGACAATCATTATACATTGTAATAATTAATATGTAGTAATGATAAGTCATGCAATTTTCCAAGGACATAACTTATCATCCCTATGTGTGTTTACATGCATGCCATTGTAACTCAATAAAAATGTTTATTTATTTAATTTGGTTCACTCCAAATTGATATCAAAGCTTTAGGGCTATCGATATGTTTTTAGAAACAAACATAGAATGAATTAACCAAAGCAAACATAAAAATAATCCACCATGAAATTATGGAAATCAAGGCAACACTTGCCAGGTTTTGAATTATCAAGATTCCTATGGGGAGTTTTACAAGAAAAATGAAGATGACAGCTTGTTATGGGGGGAGATCATTAGATGAGAAGTAAGAGGTTATTGAACTTTTTGAATCTTGCAGATTTGGATCTATGTACATGGATCATGCACTTTCAACAATGAGCTTGTTGCCATCAAGATGATTGGTCCGAGGGATGGAAAATATTGCTCGACAATGTTGAGCGAACAACAAATTCATCATGAAGTGACTCAGATCAACCACTCTTTCATTCTTACATAGAAGAGATTCATGCGACCCGTTGACATCGATCATTTTAACGAGATTCATATTGTCATGGAGATGGTGCAATGGAGTTTACAGACATTCCTTAAATCTCGGGCCATGGAAGTGGAGAGAAATTATGTGATGGTTTACATGGATACTAAAGTGATTATGTAATCTCTTGAAGGGCCTACAGTACTTCCACAATGCCAATGTGATACATAGAGATTTGAAGCATAACAATATTCTGTTCGATTATGAAACCATGCAAATAAAATTATGTGACTTCAGGGTTGTAAGGAGATCAACGCCTGAAATGACTAGATTTGTGGTTACTGCATTGTTCAGAGCCCTGGAGATGTTCCTCAAAGATGTGATCCTGTTTTTAATTGTAGTAACTACAACCCAAGTATTGGCGTATGGTCCCTTGGTTTCATTTTAGTAGAGTTTCTATGCCCCAATCCTCTGGAAAAATTGACAAAATGAGAAGCAAAGAAGATATTATAGAGAAGAAGAGATTTTAAAACAGGAATGAGCAGAGCACAATTCATTAAAGGAAAGAGATGAGCTAAATAAGCTTCAACAAATCAAGAAAATCAAGAAACAATCGTACAACTGGTCAGGACAACTGACAATGTACAGTCACATACTGTTGAGGTTACAAATATATTTAACACTCCCTCTTAAACTCAACAGTTACAAACATCAGGACTGATAATGTCCAAGTGATGTCTCTGAAAATCAAAAACGGATTTTCCTAGTGGCTTTGTAAAAATATCTGCGAGATGATCTCAAGAGTCAAAGAATTGAAGTTCTATGTCACCATTATTGACTAGCTCGCGTATGAAGTGAAAACGAGTGTCAATATGCTTGCTTTTCTTGTGAAACACATGATTTTTGGATAGATAAATTGTTGAGGTGTTTTCACAGAAGATAGGAGTTGGATCCTTTTCTGTATGTGACATATCATTCAATATTCTTCTCAGCCACACAACTTGATAGGAATTTGAGGTAGTAGCGACATACTCTTCCTCTGCAGAAGATATTGATACAATGGGATGCTTCTTTGATGCCCATGAAATCCGGTTCGTGCCTAGGTGAAAAGCATGTCCTCAGGTGCTTTTCCTATCATCTAGGATTCCTGCAAAATCACTGTCTGTGTAACCAGAGAGATTATTATCATTAGACTAAGTGTACCATAAGCCAAAATTGAGAGTGCCTGCAACATATCTCAAAATCTTTTTCGCCATATTCCAGTGAGAATATTTGGGGGATTCCATGAACCTGGAAACAAAGTTGGCTGCATACATAATATCAGGCCTTGTTGCTGTAAGATACAACAAACTACCTACTAAACTTTTGTACAGGGTAGAATCCACTGTAGGGCCTTAATCTTTCTTGCTCAATTTTGTGCCTAGGGGTATAGGAGTTTCTGCTGGATTAAAGTTTTCCATGTAGAATCTTTTGATGATGGTTGCTGCATACTTTTGCTAACAGACAAAAATGCCTTTGGTTGATTGGTCAACCGCAATCCCCAAAAAATATTTCATTATGCCAAGAACTGTCATCTCAAACTCAGATTGCATGGCATGTTTAAAATTGGTTAACCCAAGATTTCCAATATATATCATGTCATCAACATATAAACATACAATCAGAATTTTACCGTGCTTATCAGTTTTGGTGTAAAGAGTTGGCTCATTTTGGCTTCTGCTAAAATCAGTCTTGATCAGGTAAGTATCAATTATGTTGTACCAAGCCATACAAGGCTTTCTTTAATCCATTCAAGGATTTCTTCAACCGATACACTTTGGATGGCTTCTCTTTGACTTCAAATCCAGGTGGCCGATCCACATAAACCTCTTCTTCTAAGACACCATTCAGGAAATCTGACTTGACATCCATCTGGTATACTTGCCATTTGTATTGAGATGTTATGGCTAAGAGAGTCCTTACAGTGTCCAACCTTGCTACTGGAGTAAAAGTTTCACCATAATCAATACCTGGTTGTTGTGAGAATTCTTTGGCAAAAAGTCTTGCCTTGTGTTTTTCAATATGTTCCTTTTCATTGAGTTTAGTTTTGTAAACCCACTTGACACTAATACTTTTCTTGTGTCTGGGTAGATCAACAAGATCCCATGTCTTGTTCTTCTCAATGGAGTCAATCTCTTGGTTCATGGCTTGAACCCAATGTGGCTCTTTAGCTACCTCCTTAAAAGATGTAGGTTGACATGACATTAATGAAAAAATATTGTGCTGATCAATATCATCCAACTGCTGATGGATTTATCTCAAGCTTCGAGTTCTCTGATTTTGCAGTTCAGAGGATGACTCTCTGCTTGAAGTAGTGTTGTCCTGAGGACTTTCAGGTTGTCCTTATACCTGCAATCTTGGAAGAGAAGGATGATGTGTTTGTTGTCCTGAATTGTCTGTGTGTTCAGGAAGTGGCAACAATGGATTTTAACTGTCCATAGGCCAATTTTCAGACTCACTCCAGAACTGATTTTCAAAAAATTTGACATGTCCGCTGAGAATTAGTTTCTTTGAAATCAGATTGTAGAGTCTGTAGGCTTTGGATGTCTCACTGTAGCCAACACAAATGCAATTATCACTTCTATCATCAACTTTCTTCCTCAGTTCGGAAGGTATGTGAGCGAATGCTATGCATCCAAAGATCCCGAGATGAACAACATTTAACTTTGTCCCACTCCATGCTTCTTGAGGGACCTTCATCTTGAGACTGGTGGTTGGAGATCTATTCAGGAGATAAACTGAGCATGCTATTGCTTCATCCCAAAATAGATTTGACAAACATTTATCTCTGAGAAGGCTTCTTGCCATGTTCATTATTGTTTGATTTTTCCTTTCAGCCGCTCCATTTTGTTGTGGAGTAGATATGGCTGCAGTTTGCATGATGATGCCTTTTATTTGTAGAAATTTGTAAATTCTTTGGAGCTATATTCTCCTCCTCCATCTGACCTGAGAACTTTTACATATTTTCCACTTTGTTTTTCAGCTTCAGCTTTGAATTCTTTGAACTTGGCAAAGGTTTCATACTTGTGTATGAGAAAATAGATCCAAATTTTCCTACTAAAGTCATCAATGAACGTTAGAAAATAAACGCTACCACCGATTGAATTTGTTGGAATTGGTACACATAGGTCAGTGTGAACCAGCTCTAAGTGTTGTTTGGCTTGAGTGGAGGACAGTGGAAAACTAGTTCTCTTATGTTTTCCAAGAATGCAAGACTCACATGGGGGATTTTTCTCTTTGAAGTTAGGTAGACCTTTGACCAGGGAGTGCTTCTGTAGAAGACTTAGAATCTGAAAGGGTAGATGTCCAAATCTTGCATGCCAAACCATAGTTTCATTGGGGGTGGATGCACTTTATGCATATGATTGGATCATATTTGCAGTTCTCAGGGTCAGGGAAAACATTCTATTCCTAGCATGTGGATTTCAGAAATCAATTTTCTGCTGGGGGTTTTATCATATATCCTACATGATGCTCCTTCAAAAATTACCTTATAGCCATGTTCAATAAGTTGTCCTACACTTAATAGATTATGTTTCATATTTGGAACATGATAGACATTGTTTATGTCTTTCTTTACATTTTGTTTAGTAAGAATAGGTACAGTACTGTTTCCTTGAACTTTGACTAAGCAATCATTTCCAAGTGTAATATAAGATGAAGTTGAAGAATCAATGCATGAGAGTAAATATTTGTTACTTGTCATGTGATTGTTGCATCCACTATCCAACAACCAAAGATCTTTATGTTGTTCTTCAGTCTTGTGGCATGAGAGAAACATACCTTCTGAGGTTTCTCCTTCATGATTTGAGACATGTGCTCTGCCTGAGAGATGATATGCTTGCTTCTTCCGGCATTCAGATTCATAGTGCTCATACTTTTTGTAGTAATATCATTGTATGCTTGATTTTTCATTTGATCTTCTCCCTCTGCCTCTTTGAGGTTGAAAATTCTGATTCTTGTTCTATTGTCTATGAGCTTCACTTGAGTGATGGTTACTTGGACTTTTCCCTCTTCCTTGATGACATCTGCCTCTTCCTCTCCCTTTGCTGAAGGAGAATTGAGTCTTGAAGGCATTGGCTATTGACTCATCTTCTAGATGGAGTCTAGTCTCATGTGTCAATAGAGAGCCCATTAATTCATCTGTTGAAAAATTTGACAGATCCTTGGATTCAAGGATGGCTGTAACAACCATTTCAAATTTCTTTGGTATACTTCTGAGGAATTTATCAACAATTCTTTGATCAGGGATGGCTTCATCAGTCAATCTGATCTAGTTTACAATTCCCATGACTCTAGTCATAAATTGATCAATGTTTTCAGATTCTGTCATTTTTAAAGCCTCAAAGTGTGTCCTCAAGGTCTGTATCTTGATAGTTTTGACCCTGTCATTTCCTTGGTAAGTTGATTTAAGGATGTCACAGGCCTGTTTTGAAGTAACAACACCTATGATTTTTGAGAAAATCGAGTCATCCACTGAATTTTGAATCTAGGATTTTGCTTTATTTTCTCTGTTCCTCTGTGTTGCTTGAGCAATTCTCTATTGATTGGTCATGGAAACAAGGTTTGTTGGATCTAGTTCCACCTATCCAAGATCCACTAGATCCCAAAACTCTTGTGCTTGTAAAAAGGATCTCATTCTAAGAGACCAAAACTCATAGTTCTTTCCAAGAAGAATCGGTCCTTGTGTTGGTCCTAAATTTCTAGAGATGGCCATCTTGTAAAAAAACAATTAACAGAGAAAAAAATTGTTAGAGATTTGCATGCTTACTTGTTTCCTATGCGAAAAACCAGGTCCACTAAATCCGTTGTGTGAGTTCAGGACAAAAAACAACTAGGTAGACCACTTCTTTGGCCACTGTATCCCCTCTAATGGTGGAATTGGGCTTTTTGAGTTTACTCGAGAGCCAAAAAAAGATTGAAGTTTATCTTCTCATGTGACAGGGGGCTGAAAACCAGGTGCTCTGGGTCTTCAGGCTTCGGGTGTTTCAACTCTGAAGGTCTCAATTCCTCCGAATAAATGAATGGATGAATAACGGTCTTATTCCAAAGATCAACGATCCTTGTTGATTTGAGATCAACGGTCCTCAATTACTTTAGGACTTCGGGTGATGTTATTTTCTTACTTGTTGTTGCTAAGATCAACGATCCTCGTTGATTTGAGATCAACGATCCACAAATACTTTGGGACTTCGGGTGATATTCCTTTCTTACCTCACAAACCTTCGAACTTGCGAACCTCCGAACAAGGGAAGAGATCGACGGTCTCAATTTCCCGTCGAGATCTACGGCCAAGATTTTCTTTGGAACTCCGACGTTCAGGAGTTTCCATTTGCTAATATGCGCAATCCTTCGGAGTACCGAATCTCTAAAGTGTGAGATTTTCCTCCACATGGCTTGCTGATTTGGACGGTGGAGATTTACTTTGAGAGTTCGGGCTTTGGGATTTTTCGCCTTCTTGCTCGCGCAATCCTCTGAAGTGTCGTATCGCTGAACTGAGAGATTTTCCTCCGCGTGTCCTCTTGTTTTGGACGACCGAGATTTACTTCAGAACTTCAGGCTTTGGGTGTTCTGAGGTGCACAAAACCACAAACCTCCGAAGTGTTAACCTTCCGAAGTGACAGATCTGTCAACGCGTGTCCACAACCTTCAATGGTTCAGATTTACTTCAGGACTTCAGGTAGATCTCGTTCCGCAAGACCTTTTGGAGTGCTAAGTCTCCGAAGTGAGGGATCTGGTGCCGCGTGCCCTTGTTGATGGACGGTCCATATGAAATCCAAGCTTCGGGCCTTCGAGAGTTCTGGCTTCTCGTATCTTTCTTTCTTCTGAAGTGATTATCGTCGAAGTTCAGGATCCACTGCCACGTGTCCACTTCGATCAACGGTTTGGATCTACTTTGACTCTTCGGAGCTTCGAGCCTTCGAGAGTTCTGGCTTCTCGTATCCTTCTTTCTTCCGAAGTGATTATCTTCAAAGTGCAATATCTCCTGCCACGTGTCACTTGATTGAAGATCAATGACCACGAGTGATTGTGGAGACTCAACTCGCTCACTCTTTAATTTCCTTGTCTATCTCCACAAAGCAAAGATGCTCATCTGTAGTGGGATCAATATCCGTTGTTGATCTATTGATCTGAAAAGATCAACGATCTTGAGCGATTGCGGGCTCACAACTTGCTCGTGCTTTAATTTTCTTCCCAATCCTTGCAATGCGAAGATGATCGTTCATAGTAGGATTGATATCCTTCGTTGATCTGTTGATTTAGCAAGATCAACGATCTTGAGCGATTGCGGGCTCACAACTTGCAGAAACTTTAATTTCATTTTCGATTCTCGCACTGCCTCCCATCGTCAATATCTCTCCAATGAGATCTGATGGTCCTGACTTGATCTTTGCTTGATCTGATGGCTGATCTTGCTCTCGCTCAGATCTTACGGCTAAAAAAAAAAATTCTCCTTACCTGCAGGCTTGTCGTTTCTGAGCTTGATTAAAGGATCAGATTGTTTCCCACGTCCAATCTTATGGCTGAAGGAGCTTCTCGTTTGCTACTTCTGCAAACTTTCTCCTTAAGAAATAATTTCACGAATTCTTTTAAATGCTCGTGGATATTTAACTGTTTCTCTCTTCTCCAGCTCTACTTCCTTGCGCTTGCTGTCTCCAACTATCTTTTGAGCGAACTTCAGACTGTGAACTGTTCTCCAAGATTTGTGAAGAATCTTGCATCCCATGCTCACATTTTTGAGACAATGTAAGTTCTGTGCTCTTCTTTTTATGATCGGGTTGCTCTCCAGGCACTGTGAAGAGGCTTACGTCCTAAGCTTTGATACCATGACAAAATGAGAAGCAAAGAAGATATTACAGAGAAGACGAGATTGGAAAACATGAATGAGCAGAGAGCAATTTATTAAAGGAAATAGTTGAGCTAAATAAGCTTCAACAAATCAAGAAAATGAAGAAACAATCGTACAATTGGCCAGGACAGTTGGCGGTGTACAGTCACATACTGTTGAGGTTACATATATATTTAAAAAAAAATGTCATCTTTTTTATCTGTATGACTATGATTTATCAGGTATACACAATATTGTTGCAACAATCCCCCCACTCAATGATGTTGATACATATGAAATCACTAATAATAAAGTTATAACCACTCTAAATGCTCTAAACGCTTAGAAGTTTCATAACTAATACATAGTTTTTTTTTGTTTTTTTTTTTCAGAAAATTTATCTACACTACAATAAAGCTATAATTTATCTACACTACAATAAAGCTATAGCTCAAAAATAAAATCCTTGTGAACCTATGAGACCACTCAAAAAAATATTCGAGAATCCAACTGACAAAAAAATTTAAAATGCTTGTTTTCTATAGATCACTAAAAAAGAGAACGAGAAAGATACCACACCCCGACACACACATCCACATTCGTAGTAGTGAAGCTTGGGATAGTTGTGAATTTAGGGTTTGATATATGGTTTCCAAGATCTGAGCTTGTGTTTTTGGATATAGATCGATTGGGTTCACTTCAAAATTGGTTAAAAAAATATTCAGAGTCAAGCCAACTAAGAGAATACTTTGAAAAGTATTATGCAATCAATCCATGGACGACTCTACCATTTGTAGATAGAATTCAGTGTAAACTGTATTTGCACCTTCAATTTCAGTGTATTCCAACCTTGATTGTTATTGTATCAAATGGGAAAACACTACAAACCAAAGGGGTGGACTTGATTCTAGACTACAAATTCCAAGCTTATCCATTTATAGAGAAACAAATGAAGGAAATTGAAGTTGAAGAGAAAACAACACTATGAGCACAAACCCTGGAGTCCCTCTTGGGTTTTGATGAAGATGATTCTTTGGTAGAGTATGGATGTGGGTATAGTGGTAGATGTGCATAGATTCAAGTCCCAATTTCTAAACTTGTGGGAAATACAATAGCTTTGTTTTTTTATCAAGAGGATTGTTACTTTGAATTCACTCTGAATCTTATACAAATACACAATGATATGAATGAAAGACTAGAAGCATTTGAGGTTGTTAGTTTTCCAATGTTAGTATTAGTATAGTTAGTAGAATGCTTGCGAGTTTTGAGAAAGTGAGTTCATCAATCAATTCACCATGAGAATGCTTTAAGACTAGTTCCTTTTAAGGATTATGGAGTCTTTCAATTGCAACTAAGCTTGAATATTGGCCCACTCAAGCCAAGAGGTAGGATATAAACCCTAAGGTGCAAAAACATTTGGGCCTTAGGTCTTAGATCTCGAGGAGAAGAACTTCTAGGGTGAAAGCACATTTGGGCCCTAGAAGTTGTTCCACCCTTCTTGTAGCTTCAACTAGGTCAAAGATCAAAAGTCTAGGGATAAAATCCTAAAGTGATAGAACTTTAGGGATTTAAGGTTCTAACCCTAGCAAGGAAAATTAACTAATTCTAGAAAAATATAACCTTGTGAGAGGAAGAAGCACTTATGGTCCTCTCATAGGGCTTCAACAAACAAGACTTATTGCAAGAAAATAATAATTTCATCGCATACATTAATAACATAAACAATAATTGCAGAAATTTACTTACTTCATCCAAGAAACCATGAGAATGTAACCCTAATTGCATAAATATCCATCCAAAATCAGCAGATCCATTCACAAGCTATCTTTCCAAGCATAGTGCATGAGAGAGAGAGAGAGAGAGAGATATTAACCCTTAGAGGGAGAAAATTTCACTTGTGTTACCCACAAAGGTGAGTGCAAGACGATGATACAAATGAAAGTAAGGATATCATTCTTATATGAGGCTACCCTAACTCATTTATCCACATAAAATGTCAACAAAAAATTAGAAGTGGGGATGAACCCTTTACAAAATGTTAAAGTGCAAAATAAATCAAAATAGCCCACACATGTGAGATGTCAAGGCTAGGTAGGGTGACGTCAAGCCTCCAAAGGCTAAGGTAGGGCCTCCAAAGGCCACAAGAAATACTCCAAGGTGAAGCAATGCCAAGTGAGGTGTCTCTTCACCCAAGGTCATTCCAAATCATCTCCGGTACCCATCCATCCATCAAACCTAACAATGCCCAACCTTAGAAGGTGATGTCAAGGGATAGAGGGTGCATCAAGGGCCTATAGGTGCTAAATCCAAGGAGATGATGGTTGCATCTCATCTCTGAATAATTCTTGAGTCATTGTTGTTGCAACATCCTCCATATTGTGTGTAATAGGCCCCGAGGTACTTCGCTCGACTCGTGGGGCTTCCAACCCATATGTGTGCCATCATGACTGAATCTGCTCAAACCAATCCCATATATCCATTGTTCAGTGTTCTAAGGATGTGAGAGACAATATCTGAGGGTGGTGAGTCACTGAATGAACCATTTTTCTCCATCACACATGCCAAATTATTGCAATAAGGGAACAATGTCTTGGGTATAAGACCAAGATGTCCCTCAAGAATCATGTTAGGGCCATTCAAAACAAATAAAAGTATAAAACATGGTTATATAATTTTCATAAGAAACATTAGTCCTTAAAACATGCAAAGTAAGCTGCAATTTAAGATATAAGCCATGCAAGACAATTCACCTTAGTATCCCCTTCAAGCATCACACCAGCCCGTGACCCATGTGAGTTTCCAAGTTTAAGTATGGGAGGGCCTTCATCCAACACTATTGGTTTTTCCACCTAGGTAGGAAATAAATGACCCAAGTAGACGGATAGGTCCTAAGAGTGACAATGGAAAGTGATGCAACCCCCCTACCCTCCCGGGGTTCTGCGACCTCCCGGTCTAGGATATTTTTTTCTTCTAAGTCGGATTGACTCTTCGAGTTCCTCTTTGAAACCAAATCAACTATACACAGGCCCCTTTTCCTTCTGTGTGGAGGTCTTGTCAGACCCGCCTGGTTTCTATGGTCATGATTTGACCATTATCAATCTGCCTGTCAATTGATTGTTCACAACAATTTTGGGCCACCAACGTGCTCACCCTTTACAGAAGAATCCTCTCCCCGCAATCTGAAAGTGCTCACCCGATCTCCTTTTGATCGTGCCCGTTGATCTCCTATCCCGACAAGATCAACGACTTCAGCGCATTGCGGCCTGTGAACTAGCACATTCGCTAATTTCGCCTCTGCTCCCTGCAATGATTCCCTACTGCCGATTTCCCTTCTCATATCGACGACCTAATTTACTTCGGGTTTTCGGCCTTCGGAAATCTCAACTTCTCGGGCTCAACAAGCTCATTTTTCTAAGCCCATTCTTCACATGTGTCCTTGGGCTGTGTCCTTATGCAAACATGTGATTGCAGGTGCGATAAGAGTGGTTTGAGACTAACCTGCTTTTCACCTCGCAATTCACCTCCAGCTACCACGTATCCTTTTCCTAATACCGTGGTCTCGATTGCGGCCCTCTCTCAGATTTTTAACGTCTGAGCAACTCCTGTCCCCGCAATGCTACGGGATGGTTGATCTTGTGATCTTGACGATACTGTTCGAACTGACGGTTTAGATCTGCGCGTTTCAAATCTATGGACCAGATCTGTCCCTCCTAGACCAATGAATGGTATTTATTTGCAATTTCGGACTTCGTTCTTTTGAAATTTCAAACCCTACCTTTTTTCGTACTTCAATATTCCGGAGTTGATGATCTGCTGACACCTGTCCTCCGAAATCAACGGTTGCGCTCCTGCTTCGGGACTTTGGCCTCCTCAACCAGATCAACGGTCCTACGACTCCCTTCTCGATCAACGATCAATATCTTCTCTGGGTCTTCAGACCTTCCCCCCTCTGCTTTCTTTCGGAGTTCTGGATCTGGCGCCGCGTGTCCACCTTCACATTGACGACGCTCGTCGCGTTGAACTTCCGGGCTTCAGAAATCTCAAGTGTCAAAACCTCACCTTCCCCAATGGATTTTATCCGAAGTTGATAATACACTAATGCGTGTCCTCCTCGGATCAACGACTGAGGTTTACTTCGGGTCTTTACCTGGAGTTCTCGAATTTACGCCATGTCTCCTCTAGATTGGATGACCCAGATTCACTTTAGGTCTTCGGATTTCAGAAGTTTCAACTTTTAACCGAAACTCAAATGCAACTTACCTAAATCTTGCGATATGCCACCACGTGCCTCTTTGGATCTAACGATCCAGACCTCTTCGGCTCTTCGGGCTTCGACAATCTCAGTTCTCAACCAAAACCCCACTACAATTTACCTGGAGCTCGCGATCTATTGACAAGTGTCCTCTTGTAGATCGACGACTCTCGAATCTTCGACTATTCGGGCTTCAGGTGTTTCAACATCTCACCTTTGCCTCCTTCTAGATATCACGACCCATCGACACGTATCCTTCTGGCGATCAACAATCAGGATCCTACTTTGGGTGTTTCACCTCCTCCTCGTCCACAAAATTCCAGAGCTGTGGATCTTGTGCCACCTCTATTCCTCGACAATGGACGGTCCCTGCTCACTTCGGGACTTTGAAAAGTCAATCCTCCTGTGCAGACAAGGGTTGAAGCTCATGCACTTAGCTTCAGATCCAACGGTTGTTGGTCCTCTGCACTCAGATCCAACGGATGGGATTTGTTTCTGTCTTCTGTGCTTCCTTTGTTCACTAGATGTAGATCTAATGGTCCAGGATCCTTTCCACAACCGATCAGATAGTTTTTGTCACTCCTCCTCCTGAGCTTTCAACTTATTTTTCCTTAGAATATTTTGTTAGCGTTCAAAGGTTTCGACCTTCGAACTTCCTCCTGCGAACCCGACTATCTGGATCTCGCTTGTGCTTCTGAAAGCATTATCTCTTCTGAGATTTAGGACTTAGAATAAGTCTGTCACCCACGCATTCCTTGCATTATCCCTTCTAAACTTGATCTCCTTGAATATTTCGATCTCCCATGCACTCCTTGTGTTTCTCGGATTTTGTCAAGCTTAGATCTGAAGGATTTCTCGAAAAGAAATTATTCTCGCCCTCCTCATGTTCTCCTTGCTCGATGCACACCTTGTAGAGATTCTCCTTACAAAGTGTTCAATAACTTTGTTAATCTCTTCTCAAACTCAATACCGAGTTCTTCCTGTGAAATCCTTGCACTTCTACTGATGAAGGTTCAACGCTATCTCTCCTGAGCTTCTCTGAGGTTAACTCACCTCTTTCAACGCACTCCTTGAGGACAATGTGCACTCCTTGCAATCAAAACTCAAAGACGAGAAAAAATTGAAACCCATACAATACTTCATCAGTTCATACATTCAAAACATGAATGAAATATAAAAGCATAACGATAAACACAAATACATAAACACATTGTATGCAGGAAAAATTGCTTTTCTATTATCTCTGTGTGTCTATACAGATGTTTACAAAAACTGGACTGCAACAGAGTACCAGTTCTTTCTCCTAATATAACTATATCCCAAGTTCTGCTTCTACTATCATACCTCTCTCGAGGTCTTCTTCTCCTATCCGACCTCTCTACAAAGATCTCTCTCTCTCTTTTCAAAACGAGGGCTCTACGAGATTTTCCTCTCTCACCTAACCTCATCTATTACATTGAAGTTTTTATAAATGGCCATATAGCCTGAATTGAACCTAGAGCCATCAACCTGTCAGCCATTAAAGATGACCTTATCTTCTGTCTATTCAGATATATGGCTTGGTTTTCACTCAAGTTTACAACATGAATCCATATAGGATTATATTTCATATTTAAAAATGGGAGGATTAATGCCTCTCCCTTTGTGAAATGCACATTGATGTGTTGGAATGATGGCGTGTTGCTGAGGTGGAGAGATGCTCCTGCATCATACTCCATAGTTGGGAGAGTCATGAGCTTCTTCTCATGAGCTCCTCTTCTCCAGTGTTGAAATCCTCCTGATCCTAAACTTTCCCTTGGAGTTGTCCTGTTGCTCCTCTCCAACTATGTTGTTGTTGCTGCTTCTTATGTTTCTTCCCTGCTGCTATGGCAGGCTCTCTTCTGTTCAAATCCCCTTTGTTGACTGCTTCTGCTGACCTCAACATCAACTTCCTGATCTCTTCTATCACCCTGTCCAGCTGTTCCAATGGCTGGTTCTCCTTATGTAGTCTTCTCGACTGCAACTCTTTCTTATTAGTGGGTGGATCATCTTGACCCCCCATATCATTTTATTCTTCTTTTATGAAATTATCTTTCCACTTTGCTGCAGGCTCCAGTTCTGTAGTCTCATCACCGAGTTGTTTCTCAGCTTTCTCCTTTGACATATTAGCTTATGTCAGCTCCTCTTGTGCTGTCATATCTCCAACTCCCTCCAACTGTTCCTCTGGCTGGTATGCTCCTCCATTTGCTTCCAACTTGACCTGTCGGATGTGAAAGCTTTGCACCATTACTCTTCTCTCTAGGGATTCCAATTCCTCATACAATTCAACAAAATCCATGCTATTTGTTTCCTCCTTTGTTGTAGAATTTAGTGCTACAGTCATCTCCTGTTAAGCTTCCTGGCTGAAAATTTTGAGCAATTCTGTTGAATGGTATTCCCCTGAAATTTGCATGGCTATCTTCTGGCAGCCATCTACTGGTTCTGGATTGTCCAACCAATCTTCCAACATCCTCAATTCTATCTCCCATTGAGTGAGAATCTTGATTGTGTGCTCCTCTTCTCCTTCTCCGTGGGCAGATTCTGATACCTGTTCCTTCATCATGACAATCACTGTTGGTTGTCCTTCCTCTGCTAATGCACTTTCATCATGTGCACTAGCCTCTACTTGGATGTTTGGTAGGAACGTCTTGATCCCTCCAATAATCAAAATGCTCCTCTGATCCTCCTTTTGGATGGTGAGATTATTTAACTTCTCATCATCTTCATTCACATGGTTTGAAAATCCACATGAACCTTCACCTATCAGCACTCCTTGCTAACTTGAACCCATTTATGAGCTCCTAAGACTTTCAGACAATCTCATTTATTTCCCCCTGCCCACCTGACAAATTGGGACTTCTCTTCTGCCCACTTGGAAGTCTATGAGATCAACCGATCCCATCTCATTGCCCACCTGGCAATTTGAACTTTTAACACTGCCTCTCTGGCAGCAACATACGAGATGCCCACTTGATCTCTTTCCATTGCCCACCTGGCAACTTGAAAGTCCATTTCTTCCCACCTGGCAGTTTATGAAATATTTATCTGATCTCACCTCCTCCTCATCACTGAGGTGTCTCCTTATCTCTGGTTCACATATGTGATTTAGTTCCTCCTCTACGTCACTGAGGTTTTCTAATTCCCTCAACCACCTTCTCAACTCTTGTTGCTTCTTTCTGGCCAACAAATTTTGAACATGCCATTTTAAATTTCTGTTCAGAGGACATTCGTACCTCCAGTGTACCTTTGCCTCTTGTTGCATCTTCAATGCTAGTTGTTCCATCCTTTCTCTTATCTCATTGAGCTCCAGATCCATCTCTGGATTGCATTTATGCTTGCAGCCTTCTCTTTGACCATGCTCATGGCCTTTAGTATCCATTTCCACCTTCTACCTACCCTCCTGGAAAGTCTATGGATCACTCTACATCTGAGAGCATCTCCAACTTCTTTTACAACTCACCTGGATGTTTAAATTTTTGTTACTACACTCGTGCAACAACCTTCTCACAAAGAATCAGTACCCTGCTTCCTTCACCTGCTATCTACAAGCAAAATTTAACTTCCAATACCACTAGATGTTATCGAATTATCCCCTTTTACTGTCTCCCTCTTGTCTGTTGTCTACAAACAAAATTCAACCTTCTCCTCTTTCTCTTTCGCCTGAAATCTACAGACGAAAATGTGAGCTCCGATACCACTTGGTATCAGAGTATCTCCTGTTGCCATCTCACCCTTTGCCTGCTGTCTGCAAGAAAAATTATGGCTCTGATACCACCTGGTATCAGAGTATATCCTTTCTCTACTCTCTGCTACATAAAATAAAACAAAATCTGTGCTCTGATACCACCTGATGCAGCCCCCCTACCCTCCTGGGGTTCTGCGACCTCATGGTCTAGGATCTTTCTTTCTTCTAAGTTGGATCGACTCTTGGGGTTCCTCTTTGAACCCAAATCAACTATACACAGGCCCCTTTTCCTTTTGTGTCCAGGTCCTGTTAGAGCCGCCTGGTTTCTATGGTCATGATTTGACCATTATCAATCTACCCGTCGATCGACGGTTCACAACAATTATGGGCCACCAACATGCTCACCCTTTATGGAAGAACCCTGTCCCTGTAATCTAAAAGTGCTCACATGATCTCCTTTTGATCATACCCGTTGATCTCCTGTCTCGTTGAGATCAACAACTTCAGTGCATTGCGTCCTGTGAACTAGCGCGTTCACTAATTTTGCCTCTGCTCCCCGCAATGATTCCCTACCACTGATTTCCCTTCTCAGATCGATGACCTAATTTACTTCGGGTTTTTGACCTTCAAAAATCTCAACTTCTTGTGCTCAACAAGATCCTTTTTCTAAACCCCTTCTTTGCATGTGTCATTGGGCTATGCCCTTACACAAACACGTGATTGCGGGTGTGGCAAGAGTGGTTTGAGACCAACCCGATTTTCGCCTTGCAATTCACCTCCTGCTGCCACGTATCATTTTCCCAATACCGTGGTCTCGATTGCGGCTCGCTCTCAGATTTTTAACGTCTGAGCAACTCCTGTCCCTGCAATGCTATGGGATCATCGATCTCATGATATTGACGATACTGTCTGAATTAACGGTTCAAATATGTGCCTTTCAAATCTACAGACCAGATCTGTCCCTCCTAGATCAACGGATGGGATCTATTCGCAATTCTAGACTTCGGGGTTTTGAAATTTCAAACCCTGCCTTTTTTCGTACTTCAATATTTTGGAGCTAACGATCTGCTGACACCTGTCCTTCGAAATCAACGGCTGTGCTCCCGCTTCGGGACTTGGCCTCCTCAACTAGATCAATGGTCCTATGACTCCCTTCTCGATCAACGATCAGGATATTCTCCGGGTCTTCGGACCTTTCCCCCTCCCATTTCTTTCGAAGTTCTGGATCTGGCGCCACATGTCCACCTTCACATCAACGACTCTCGTTGCTTCAGACTTCTGGGCTTCAGAAATCTCAAATGTCCAAACCTCTTCTTCCCTAATGGATTTTATCCGGAGTTGATAATCCACTGATGCGTGTCCTCCTCAGATCAATGACTAAGGTTTACTTTGGGTCTTTACCCAGAGTTCTCGGATTTACGCCACGTCTCCTATAGATTGGATGACACAGATTCACTTCGGGTCTTCGGATTTTGGAAGTTTCAACTTTCAACCGAAACTCAAATGCAACTTACCCGAAGCTTGTGATCTGTCGCCACATGCCTCTCTGGATCTAACATTCTAGACCTCTTCGACTCTTCGGGCTTCGGCAATCTTAGTTCTCAATCGAAACCCCACTACAATTTACCTGGATCTCGTGATCTGTTGACAAGTGTCCTCTTGTAGATCGATGGCTCTTGGCTCTTCAGCTATTCGAGCTTCAGGTGTTTCAACATCTCACCTTTGCCTCCTTCTGGATCTCATGACCCGCCGACACGTATCCTTCTAGCGATCAATGGTCAAGATCCTACTTCAGGTGTTTCACTTACTCCTCGTCCACAAACTTCTGAATCTGTGGATCTTGCGCCATCTGTCTTCCTTGACGATGGATGGTCCCTGTTCACTTCGAGACTTTGAAAATTCAATCCTCTTGTGCACACAAGGGTTGAAGCTCGTGCACTTACCTTCGGATCCAACGGTTGTTGGTCCTCTGCACTCAGATCCAACAGATGGTATCTATTTCTGTCTTATGTGCTTCCTCTGTTCACTGGACATAGATATAACGGTCCAGGATCCTTTCCACAACCGATCAAACAGTTGTTTTCGTTCCTCCTCCTGAGATTTCGACTTCTTCTGCCTTAGAATATTTTGTCAACGTTCAAAGGTTTCAACCTTTGAACTTCCTCTTGCAAACCCAACTATCTGGATATCGCTTGTGCTTCTGAAAGCTTTATCTCTTCTAAGATTTAAGACTTAGAATAATTCTGGCACCCACACATTCCTTGCATTATCCCTTTTTATCTTGATCTCCTTAGAGATTTCGATCTCCCACGCACTCCTTTTGTTTCTAGGATTTCGTCAAGCTCAAATCCAAAGGATTTCTTGAATAGAAATTCTTCTCGCCCTCCTAGTGTTCTCCTTGCTCGATGCACACCTTGCAGAGCTTCTCCTTACAGAGTGTTCAGTAACTCTGTTACTCTCTTCTCGAACTCAATACATAGTTCTTCCTATGCAATCCTTACACTTCTACTGATGAAGGTTCAATGCTATCTCTCCTGAGATTCTCTAAGGTTAACTCACCTCTGTCAACACACTCCTTGCAGACAATGTGCACTCCTTGAACTCGGAAATGAAAGATGAGAAACAATTGAAACTCATACAATAATTCACCAGTTCATACATTCAGAACATGAATGACATATAAAATCATAACAATAAACACACTATATGCAGGAAAAACTACTTTTCTATTATTTCTCTGTGTCTATACAAATGTTTACAAAAACTGGACTGCAACATAGTCCCAGTTCTTTCTCCTAATCTAACTCTATATTGAGTTCTTCTTCTGTTATCAAACCTCTCTCGAGTTCCGCTTCTCCTATCTGACCTCTCTACAAATATCTCTCTCTCTTTTCAAAATGAGGGCTCTACGATCTTTTCCTCTCTCACCTAACCTCATCTATTACATTGAAGTTTTCATGAATGGCCATCTAGTCTGAATCGAAGCTAGAGCCATCAACCTGTCAGCCATTAAAGACGACCTTATCTTTTGTCTGTTCAGAGATATGGCTTGGTTTTCACTCAATCTTACCACATGAATCCATATAGGATTATATTCATATTTAAAAATGGGAGGATTAATGCCTCTCCCTTTCTAAAATGCGCACTGATGTGTTGGAATGTTGGCGCGTTGCTGAGGTGGAGTGATGCTCCTGCATTAGAAAGTAAAAAACCTTCAAGATTAAGTGTGATAGTGATATGGTTCCAAGGCTTACTTCATGGATCATTGTGTCATTGAATCCATTTCTATGAGCTCCTTTGTGGAGGGTGCACTTTCTCTTGAGTTACCCCATATTTACATGCTACTTTTCCCAAACCCATTTTTCATCCATCTTTTTAGTCCACTTTATTATATTTGCAAGTCCCCTTTATAAGGTTTCAAGCTGTAGCATTGCTATTTTGGACCGGGGTGAGAAGTGAAAGAGTAGAGTTCAATTTTGGACTGGATTTTATTAGTCCTTTTTGCTATCATTCCTTTCTTTTTTTATCATCAATTTCTTATTCTTTTATTAGAAACTGTGAAACAACCTCTGGGCCTTTAGCCCCTCTTTTCATGAGAGAATGGACCGTGTCCCATTTTCAAAGTTTAGTACACTATGAGAGGCTCCATAATGCAAAGTGTTAAGTATGGTGGGGAACATAACGTTACCCTTGTGAGGCCCCCCAATAGTACCCCTTTTCCAACTAAAGCTTACCACCAAGGTGAAACAAGGAAAATAATACAATTTACCAAACTAGTGATCCATTATCCAACTTCAACCAAAGATCCTCATCCACATGCTTGACAAATTAAGAACAACATTTTGCATAAAACAAGGACTAACATACCTCATGGTGACAATGGATTATCATCTTCCATACTCTAGGTTGCTTGAATGTGACAAGCCTTGGTTAATCTGTATCTATAAAGGTACATGAGGGGGGATATTGGGCTGCCATATGTGGACATGTTGATAATAATCATGGTTGGGATCATGTTCTCCATTGCATTACATGAGACATGATCTCCTCTAGTTACCCCTGAGAATGGGGAGGTAATAGTCCAGATGGAAACTGATAGTCACCTTGCAAGCCTATAGAGGGATATCGATGAGTTATCCGAGAAATAACACAAGGAGATAAAGCTAGTTGGAATGAACTCCCCCTTGTATTGACAAAGGTGTATGTGTTCCATTGTATATGTAATCCATAAGGTTGTGGATGGTCTTACTATTGCAGTGAATGGGACATACATATTCATTTGAGTAATGGATTTTTTCCATCTTACAAGTGTCCTCAACATAATTTACCATCGAATATGGTTAAATGTGTTGAGGTGTTCAATGAGTTTCATTCTATAGAAAACAACCAATGTAAACTTAGTTGGATGCATTCCTTAGGAATTTGTGATATTAATGGAAATTTTGAAGTGAAAACAATAGTTATGATAGTGACAACTTACCAAGTTGTTATGTTATTGTTGTTCAAAGACTATGAAAACTTGATCTATGAATAGGAGGGGCCTGTATATAGGAACAACCACATTGAAAACTCTATGGAAAACCCTAAAAACATCAACAATACCATGAACAATTGTCAGCACAAAAGCATTGTTACTTTGAGGAGTATTATAAAATCACTCCCTTCAGTTTCAGAGATAAAATTATGTATGGATGAAGTTGAGTTGAAAGCAAGGTTGGTGAAATCATGGTTGTATATGATCAAACGAAAATCAATGAAGAAATTGGGACAAAAATATTTTGGGAAGGAATTTTGGTAGCTTCCTATGCTCCAAGAGACCATCGTTGGTATTTCTATCTGAGGGGGACAAAAAACCTTCTTGTCTCCTTTCACTAACTTTAGTAGACTTGATAATTTTTATTCCAAATATTTTTAGCCAGATATATATTGAAGGTCTCTATCACAAGAAAATATTGCAGTTTCCATATGATAATGGTTTACTCTAGAATTCAACTGAGAAGAATGAATCAGAGGAAAACTTTGTTGTAGAGAATTATTTTCAAGTGGATTAGGATATTGGTCAAGATTCAACTAGAACAAAGGCCATATCTGATCCTTTTGAACATATTGTTTACAAACCATGTCTTAATCAAGTTAGATAAAATGATCAACTTAGATATGTTGTAGATGGTGGTACTAGGGTGATATATCATGTACTAGTAGTTTTAGTCGATGCCATTAAATGTAGAACACTTAACCCGAGTTTGAATATTCTTGATAGTCTATGGCAACATTTTGAATGAGAACACATAAGGATGGATGGAATTTTTGAAGGAAAAACACTCCGAGGTAGTCAATTCTTGATAACAGTACAAGTGAAAAAATATATATTTTACATGTGTCAAGAAGTACTTTACCAAGTGTAGAAGAAGTGTGGAGCGAATCTATCATCAAAGACCCGAGGATATAAAAGTATTCATTACATTGCACTCAAATATACATGCTTCATTGACGAAGCATTTCCAAGAGGGGATATATTGTAATATACCTAAAGTATGTTACCCCCTTTGTGTATAATGTGTGTATAAATAACCTAAATATACCTAAGGTGTATTACATTATTATCACAATGTAATAAATATCATGCAATAATAGTCATAGGATAATCATTATACGATGTAGTAATTAATATGTAATAATGATAAGTCATGCCCTTTTCCAAGAACATGAATTATCATCCCTACATGTATTTATCACCATTGTAACTCAATAGCATGACAAGAAATAATAAAAAAAATATTTACTTAATTTGGTTCACTCCAACAAGCCAACATACACCTTAACAAGTTCTCCTTATCGCTTACACATGCATCCAACATGTACAAGAGAAAACAAGATAATGTCCCACTATCTTCTCCACATCAAGCACTATAAGTGGCACTACGGTTTCCAAATGCCAAAAAATCCTAGTCTTCTTCTCTTAGAAGAACTATAAGAACAAGTTCTCCTTTTACTCCTTGATGGTTCTCTGAATCCCTAGCTTCCTTGTCTTCTTAGGGAAAATCCTAACCAAAGTCTGCTTGAATCTCCTCAAGAACCCTAGTACTCAGAACAAAGAGAGAAATGTACAATAAATAAGAGTACAAGTGACAGAGACACGTTCACTCTATCTCTCACATCTCTAATACAATGATGAGATCACAATGATGAATGCAAGTACTCTCTCCTTTATTTATATGAAAGGTGAGGGAGGAAAATAACAATAAAGCAGACCATTTCCACAACAAGCACCCTAACTAAACACTAGATAGATCCATATGTTAAGTACCCCAACTCTAAGTGACACATGTCAAGATCCAAGGTATGCACATCCATCAAGAAAGGGTCTCAACATGAGCATTCCACATTCTCTCCAAATGCTCCAACATTCTCTCCTAAGTCATATGTACCTTTGAGTCTACCACAAATCCAGGAACACTCCTCAACCCAAGTATCCTCAAGTCAAGCACAAGCCTCCATGTACACTGCACTCAAATTATACATGCTTCACATGCAAAGCATTACCAAGAGGGGATAACTCATAATACACCTAAATTATATTACCCCCTTTATGTATAATTAGCCTAAATATACCAAAGGTATACTACATTATTATGAGAATGTAATAAATATCATGCAATAATAGTCATAGAATAATCATTATATGATGTAGTAATTAATATGTAATAATGATAAGTCATGAAATTTTCCAAGGACATGACTTATCATCTCTACATGTATTTATATGCATGCCATTGTAAYTCAATAATTAGCCTAAATATACCAAAGGTATACTACATTATTATGAGAATGTAATAAATATCATGCAATAATAGTCATAGAATAATCATTATATGATGTAGTAATTAATATGTAATAATGATAAGTCATGAAATTTTCCAAGGACATGACTTATCATCTCTACATGTATTTATATGCATGCCATTGTAACTCAATAAGATGACAAGAAATAATAAAAATATTTATTTATTTAATTTGGTTCACTCCAACAAGCTAACATACACATTGATAAGTTCTCCTTGCCACCTACATATGCATCCCACATGTACAAAAGAAAACCATATAGTGTCCCACTATATTATCCACATCAAGCACTATAAGTGGCACTACAGTTTCCAAATTCCACAACAACCTACTCTTCTTCTCTCAGAAGAACTATAAAAACAAGTGCTCCCTTTGCTCCTTGATGGTTTCTCCTAATACCTAGCTTCCTTTCGTTCTCAAGGAAAACCCTAACCTTATTATGCTTGAATCTCCTCAAGAACCCTAATACTCAAAACAAAGAGAGAAAATTACAATAAAGAAGAGTACAAGTGACAGAGACAAGTTCACTCTAGCTCTCACATATCTAATACAATGATGAGATCACAATAATGAATTAAAATATTCTCCTTCCTTTATTTATATGAAAGGAAAGGGAGGACAATAATAATAAAGTAGACCATGTCCACAACAAGAAACCTAACTAAACAAGTTAGATAGGTCCAAATGTTAAGCACTCCAACTCTAAGTGACACATGTCAATCTCCAAGGTATGCATATCCATCAATCAAGGGTCCCAACGTGAGCATTCCACAAGAAGTGCTCAACACTCCTTCAAAGGCCTCAAACTCTCCAACATTCTCTCCTAAGCCATGTGTACCTTTGAGTCCACCAAAATGTTGGGAACACTCTTCAACCCAAGTGACCTCAAGTAAAGAACAAGCCTCCATGTAAACAACCAAGTGGCCCCATTCTACCTAGGGATCAACACCCTCCTCTTTGATGCTACAATGCTCCTCCTTCAAATAGGTTGTCCTCCTAGTCAAGAAACTAAGTCCTCGATGTGCACCTTATGAATAATGTCACCATGCCACATAGGATACCAACCTCCTAAGGAAGGTGCCTTATAAGCATCAAGTCAAAGTCTAGAAATCCATGAATAAGCAACTATATGCAATATGTATGCTCACTAAGATACAACTAATGATAGGTATCACACCATGCACTCCACATCACATGAAGCACCTCTAAGCATGGTGACCCTGAAAACTAATAGGTTGAAATTATCAACCATGTATAACTCCAAATTTACAAATGAGTTAGTGTACATATAATTTGTAGGCAACTTGATCTATCTCACAACCACTAGGACAATATTGAGATTTTTGTTCAAATAAATATTTAAATTATTTTAAATATCATGTATGATCATTGAATGGAGGATAAGAAAATTTTAAGGTTTGCAGAGGGTATGTTAGAGTATCACATCATGTGTGGCATAAGAGAGGATTTACAACTTATGGGTTTTCTAGATTTAGATTGAGCAAGTAAAGTTGAGGATATGAAGTCCATTGCATGGTATGTTTTAATCCTTATTACATTTAAAATTTCATGGTTGAGTATGAAGTAACATTCAGTAACAATTTCCTCCATGAAAGTAGAGTATATGACAACAATGATTACAACTTATGAGATAATTTGGTTGAGGAGAATACTTCTTGATTTTCAAGTTATACAAGTTGATGATACTATAACACAATAATTAGAGTGTTTTGGTGGTAACAATGATTCTTGTTTTCCTTGAGGGAATAAAACATGTTAAAGAATGTTAAGGTGCACTATTGCTATATTTGAAAACTAGTGGAGAATGAAGGAATAACTCTACAATATTTTGCGTCTTGAGAGTAGATTGTAGATATATTCACCGGGCCTCTTGGTCCATATAAATTTATGTATTTTATAAATGAGACTGGTGTAATTTCTCGTATGACCATTAAGGGAGGGTGATGCAATTATATATTTAATGGTTGTATAAGTACTTGGAAAACTTAAGTTAGAAAGTACACTTTTTAATAAAGTCAACTTGTTATGAATTTGTATTGGATTTAGGCATTTGATTATTTTTGAATTATAGGAATATTAAGTGAATAGTCATTCCCTCCATGTTACTATCCAAATAAAATACTTTTAGGAAAAATGAAGTAATGAATTCGAACAATTCTTTCTATTTCTATTTTTAAATGTCTTCTATCATGTATACAATTGTTGATACTCAACCAGAATCCTCTGGCCACTACCTTGTTTGACCCATAACACTTCATATGTTGATATTGTATTATTGTTTATGTGAGTTCTCCACCCATCATAACTCTAAAAAACATTAATCCTCTAGGATGTTTGAGACATCCCTTCGATTTAGGTAGTCATGAGATCATAATTGCATGAGAATGATTTGTGTACTAGTAGCTATCATTTGAATTGGAGGAGTATATTCTCCAATAAAGTCTTCCTTGCTTATCCTTAGAACTTGTGTGATGCAGTAGCATTGTCAACAAGCACACGTGGAGAGACAACTTAGTTCCTTAGCGTGCCTTTGAATCAATTCGAAATCTTAACGCTGACGTTTCCTGCAAATCTTCTTTTTTAACTGATTGAAAACTAAAGAAGATCAAAACACTTGGGAGTTGAATGATCACGAGTGATCTAGGAGTTTCACTCCTAGACTTTAATGTAACGAAACTTAAGTGGTATTTAGTTTTTTTTTTTTTTCTGGAGTAGATAGGTAGTCGGAAAAAAAAATCCTAAGAGCCCTCTGGGATAAGTAGGAATATTGTATGCCCAAATGAGGATGTTGAACATGGAGGATAGTGGAAATTTGTTAGGAGATAGCTGAATTTTAATTTTTTCTTTTCATAGTTGTAGCCATTTACATTTGAATGAATATAACAGAAGAAAATTGATCCAATGTATGGTGTTTCTACTGTTTACAGTTCCCTGTTATTTTATGCTTTCATGAATGAATGAGTTATGTTATTGAGCATATGAAATTGTGAAGTGTTTGGTTAAGTTTCAATTGGTTTTCTTCATTGAGTTCATGCAAGGTGTGCATACAATCCGCAAGGAGTGCGTTGACAAAGTCTGTTTCGACTCAGAAGCTCAGAAGAGATAACGTTAAACTTTCATTTGCAACGAGTGAAAAGAGACTGCTGCAAGGTATGCACAGTCGCCCGCAAGAAGCTAAGTCTTGCGTAAGAATATGTTGCAAGGCGTGCACAGATCAAAAAATCGAACTAAGTGTCGAAGAAACCCTTTAAGGAGTTCAAACCTCAAAGAAAGGAAAAGTACAGAGCAGTTAGCGGGAGAAATCCTTCTGGAAGGAGAATCTTTTAAGGTTTTGCAAGATAAATGATCAAGATCCGTCCAGGAGGGAGAAGAATTGTTCCAAATCGTTGGATATGGGAAAAGTGCATGAGATTTAAGTCTTTGCATGCGCACAGGAGTGAGGATTCGTCGAGGTCCTGAAGAGGTTAGGGACCGTCCATCATCCATATGGACAGGTGGCGTAAGATCTGCAACTTTGGGTGAAAGCACTCCGGGAGAGAATGAGTGTGCAGAAGTTGAAACTCCTGAATCCTGAAAGTTCGAAGCGATTGGAAACCATCGATCTATGGGGAAACACGCGTCAACAGATCGTCGACTTCGGGTGAAAGCACTCCGGGAGAGAATGAGTGTGCAAGAGTTGAAACTCCCAAATCCTGAAGAGATGAAATGATTTAAAACCATCGATCTGTGAGGGGACATGTGTCAACAGATCACCGACTTCGGGTGAAAGAACTCTGGAAGAGAACGAGTGTTCAAGAGCTAAAACTCCCAAAGCCCGAAGAGTGAAGTGAACTACAACCGTCGATCTGGGGGAGACACGCATCGCCATATCGTTGACTTCGAGTGAAAGCTCTCCAGGAGAAAGTGAGCGTGGAGGAGTTGAAACTCCCAAAGCCCAAATAGTCGAAGTGAGTTGTGGTCGTTAGATCCAAAAGGAAATGCGACAAAGATCCGTGGACTTCGGGTGAAAGCACTCCGGGGGAAAGTGAAGGCGGAGAGTTTGAAACTCCCGAAACCTGAATAGCTGAAGTGAATTATAGTCATCGATCTGTGGGGGACACACGTCGACAGATCATTGACTTTGGGCCAAAGCACTCCAGGAGAAAGAGAAGGCAGAGAGTTTGAAATTCCAGAAGCCCGAATAACCGAAGTGGTCTATGGCCATTTATTTGTGAACGAAGATCGATGGTGGGGAATCATTGCGGGGCGAGGAGGTGAAATTAGTGAACGTGCTAGTCCACGGCCCGCTATTCACCAACGTTGTTGTTCTCGTCGAGAAGGGGGATCAACAACCACGATTAGATTGAGTCGAGTGAGTACTTTTCTGATTTCAGGGATTGAATCCTCTGATAAAGAGTGAGCACGTTGGTGCCCTAAAATTGCTGTGAGCCGTCGATTGATGAACAAATCGACAAAGACCGGTTCATGACTGTGAAAACCTGAGAGTGATAACAGGGCTTGTGTTTTGATTCAGTTTGAGACCAGTAAGGTCTCGAGGAGCTAATCCAACTCGAGGAGAATATTTTACGATCCTTGACCGAGAGGTCGCGCAGCCCCGAAGGGGTGAAGGGGGGTCTGCATCAAGTGGTATCAGAGCCTGAAATTATTTTTGGGTAGCGAAAAAGAGCTCAAAGTTATACTCTGTGTGTGAGAAACAATCAACACAATGCCACCGGGGAGACGTGTGGAGCTGCCTATAGCCAATCGTTCTGTGGAAAGAGAAATGAGAGATCTTCATGCAAGATTAGAGGCAATGGAGGTAGCGTAGAGGAGGGAACCTGATGTTGGGGACATCAATGATGCAAAAAGTGAAGAAATAGAAGTTGAAGAAGTTGCAGGGGAAAATGTTGTCGAAGAACACTTGTTGAGAGCAATTGTTAAATTGGGATATAGAGAAAAGATAGACATCCCAATCTATGAAGGCAACTTGGATGCTGAAGAATTGTTGGATTGGATAAGATCCATGGAAAAATATTTCTACTATGAATATACCGATGAGGAGAATGAGGTGAGACATGTTGTCACCAAGTTGAAAGAACATGCAACACTGTGGTGGGATGAACTACAAGCTGAGAAGATAAGCAAATGCAAGCAAAAGATAAAGAATTGGGATAGAATGGTAGCCAAGCTAAAGGATAAATTCATACCCAAAGATTATTAGATAAATATGTTCAAGAAGTTGCAGAACCTGAGATAGAAGGGTATGACAGTGAAAGAGTACATAGAGGAGTTCTACAAGCTGAATATCAGGACTGGACAATGAGAGAAGGATTAGGAAAAATTTGCCAGGTATATAAATTTCCCGAGGTATGAAATCCAGGATGAGATCAACATGATGTCAGTGAGGATAGTAGAGGATGCTTATCATATTTCTCTAAAGGCAGAAGATAATTTGGCCAGGAAACAAAGTCAACGAAACAGAGGCAAGAGCCCAAGCAAAGGCAAGGGAGTTGTCCATGACAAAGCACACAAACCCAAAGATGAGACTGAGAAACCACATAGTCACTCAGAAAGAGGAGGAAGTTCTCAAGGAAGAAAAAGTGGTGGAAGAAATTCTTATAAAGGAAGAGGAAGAATAAAATGAGGGGAGATAAGATGTTATGTCTGTGGAAAGACAGGACACATGTCTTGGGAATGTCTCGAGAAAAATAAATAAGGGCGTGAAGCTCACATTTCAAAATCTTAGAAGTTGAATGTTGAAGCAAAAGGAGTAGAAGATGGAAGATCCATGATGCCGAGGAAGGTTCTCTTGAAGCCAAAACCAGAATTTGAAAAACCTGTGCAGAGGAACAATTTGTTCAAGACAACTTGCAAGACTAAAGACAGAGTATGGAAGGTGATAATTGACAGTGGGAGCACTGATAATATAGTATCCACAGAGATGGTGGAGAAATTGGAGTTGGAGACAATTGCACATCTGAATCCATATGAAGTCTCATGGTTGCAGAAGGGACACCATGTAATGGTCACTAAACAATGCCTCGTTGAATTTAAAATAGGAGGATATAAAGATGAAATTATGTGTGATGTGATTCCCATGGATGTATGTCATGTTTTGTTGGGAAGACCATGGAAGTTTGACAGAAATGTCATTCATGATGGGAGAAAAAATACTTACACCTTGGAGAATAATGGTAGGACACACATGTTGCTACCAATAAAGGAGAAGAAAGTAAAAGAAGAAGCCAACACAAGCATACTTCTCATGAGTGGGAAGGAAATCCTAAGTGAAGTTAAGAAATAACAGGATATGCAGTTTGTTGTGGTGAGGAAACCTAGAGTTGTCCTTACAAATACTTCTGTGGATGATTTACATGAGGAATTTCAGTGGCTATTGGAGAAGTTTGCTAACATAGTAGTGGATGAGTTGCCTAACTCATTGCCACCCATCAAAAGTATCAACCATCATATTGACTTGATACCAGGAGCAAGTCTGTCCAACAAAGAAGCATACAAATTGACACCTCAAGAGAATGAGGAGGTAAAGAAAAAAGTCTAGGAATTATTAGACAAGGGGTTGGTCAGAGAAAGCTTGAGTCCATGCGCAGTACCAACTGTGTTGAGCCCGAAGAATCATGGAGGATGGAGAATGTGTACCGACTCAAGAGCCATAAACAATATCACCATTATGTATAGATTTCCTTTGCCAAGAATGGATGACTTAATGGATTGCTTAAGTGGAGAAAATTTATTTTCTAAGATATATTTGAAAAGTAGATATCACTAGATAAGAATGAGAGAAGGTTATCAGTGGAAAACAAACTTTAAGACAAATGAAGGGTTGTATGAGTAGCTTGTTATGCCATTTGGCTTAACAAATGCCCCAAGTACTTTTATGACATTGATGAATGAAGTATTGAAGGATTTCATTGGTAAGTTTGTGATTGTATATTTGGATGATATATTGGTCTTCAGTAAAACTGAAGAAGAGCATTTGAGACATCTGACATTAGTGATGAGGAGACTACAACAGGAGAAGTTGCTGATAAATTTGAAGAAGTCCTTATTTATGAAGACATAACTCATTTACTTGGGTTTTGTGATCTCTTAAAATGAATTGAAGATGGATCCAGAGAAGGTGAAAGAAATCAAAGAATGGCCATCACCAAGAAGTATATTTGAAGTGAGAAGCTTCCATGGATTAGTGAGTTTCTATCAGAAGTTCATCGGAAATTTCAGCGAAATTTGTGCACCAATGATGTATACAATGAAGAAGAGGCACACGTATTTTAAATGGACATAAGAAGCTGAGAAGAGTTTCAATATATTGAAGGAGAAGACAATAGAATGACCAATTCTGGTCTTGCCAAATTTCGGGAATACATTTCAAGTAAGTTGTGATGCGAGTGGGGTTGCAATTGGAGCAGTTTTGAGCCAAGATAATAGGCCCGTTGCATATTTCAGTGAGAAGTTGAATGAGACTAAGGGAAAGTACTCCACATATGATAAATAATTTTATGCCATAATTCAAGCCTTGAAGAAATGGATGCACTACCTTGTTCCAAAGGAATTTGTCTTGTACAACGATAACCAAGCTTTAGAGTTCATAACCAGATAGGAGAAGTTAAACCAAAGACATGCTAAGTGGATAGAATTTATGCAAATTTTCACTTTTGTCATTAAACATATTTCTGGTAATGCTAACAAATTTGCTGATGCATTGAGCAAGAGATGTCTGATTCTACAGGAATTTCAGGTCAAGACCTTGGGGTTTGAACACCTTAAGGATATGTATTTTAATGACCTAGATTTTAAAGAAGCATATGAAGCATGTGAAAACCATGTGATCAAAGACATAAGCCAGTGGAAAGAGTATATTATTCAAGATGGATTGATGTTTAAAGGTTTCCAATTGTGCATACTGAGGTTCTCAATGAGAGAAAATATGTTGAAGGAAAAACACAATGGAGGTCTAGTAGGACATTTCGGCCATGACAAGACATTTGCATACTTGAACAGTTCATACTATTGGCCAGGTATGAGAGAAGAGGTGGAGAATTTTTTGAACAAATGTAAGATTTGCCAGTATGCAAAGGGAAAGAAACATAACACTAGATTGTATCAGCCACTGCCTATTTCAGATAGGCCTTGGGATGCAATAAGCATGAATTTTGTGTTGGGATTACCAAGAACCCAAAGGGGAAGTGATTCCATATTTGTTTCGGTTGATAGGTTCTCAAATATGGCACAATTTATCCCATGCCAAAAGACAAATGATGAAACACACATTGCAAATTTGTTTTTCAAGGAAGTTGTGAGACTTCATGTGTTGCCCAAGAGTATTGTCTCAAATAGGGACACTAAATTTGTTGGTCATTTCTAGAGAACAATATGGAAGAAGTTGGGGACACAATTTTCTTTTAGTTCAGCATATCACCCTCAAACATATGGAAAAACAAAGGTGGTAAATCAAAGCTTGGGAATTTGTTGAGAAGTTTGGTCACTAAACATCATAACCAGTGGGATCAAATTTTGTCACAAGCAGAGTTTGCATACAATGACTCGGTGAACAGAAGTACATGAAAGATTCCATTCGAGATAGTGTACAGAATGAATCTAAGAGGAGTATCAGAATTGAGAGATCTGGAGCAGATGGAATTCAGAAGCGCTAGAGCAGAAGATTTCACTACAGAAATGTAGAAGCTTCATAATCAGATCAAGGGGCAACTGCAAAACACAAATGCAGAATATAAAGCAGAATTGATTAGCATAGGAGATAATTTCAGTTTGAAGTGGGAGATCAAGTCTTCGCACACCTAAGAAAGGAAAGGTTCCCAATGGGGACATACAACAAGGTGAGGCTGAAAAAGATAGGACCATGCAAGATCCTAAAGAAATTTGGTGCCAATGCTTATGAGATAGAGCTTCCAAAGGACGTGGGAATATCACCCATTTTCAACGTTTTAGACCTATATCCTTACATGGAAGACGACGTGAAAGAATTAGAAGATGATAAAGAGATTCAGTGGGAGAAGCAGATGCCTGTAGCAGAAAATCCACAGATGGAGAATATCATTGATCAGAGGATTGGAAAGAAGACCAGGAGAAAGACATACCTTGAGTATTTGGTAAAGTGGAAGGGACACCCAATAGAATATGCCAGTTGGGTAAATGAAGTTGATATCCAGAAGCATGGAAAGTTAGTGTAGGAGCTCATGGATAGGAGTCCATGAATTTTTTTCCAGGGGAGTATGATGCATGAGCATCATCAACAAACACACGTGGAGAGACAACTCAATGCCTTAGTGTGCCTATGAATCAATTCAGAATCTTAACGATGGTGTTTCCTGTAGATCTTTTTTTTTAACTGAATGAAAACTGAAGAAGATCAAAATGCTTGGGAGCTAAATGATCACGAGTGATCTGAGAGTTTCACTCCTAGACTTTAATGTAGCAGAACTTAAGTGGTAGTTTTTTTTCTGGAGTACATAGGTAGTTGGAAAAAAAACCCTAAGAGCCCTCTAGGATACATAGGAATATTGTACGCCCAAATGAGGTTGTTGAACATGGAGGATAGTGGAAATTTGTTAGGAAATAGCTGAATTTTAATTGTTTCCTTTCATAGTTGTAGTCATTTACATTTGAATGCATATAACAGAGGAAAATTGATCCAATGTATGGTGTTGCTACTGTTTATAGTTCCATGTTATTTTATGCTTTCATGAATGAATGAGTTATGTTATTGAACATATGAAATTGTGAAGTGTTTGGTTAAGTTTCAATTGGTTTTCTTCATTGAGTTCATGCAAGGTTTGCATACAGTCCGCAAGGAGTGCGTTGACGGAGTCTTTTTTGACTCAAAAGCTCAGAAGAGATAGCGTGAAAATTCCATTTGCAAGGAGTGTAAAGAGACCACTACAAGGTGTTCACAGTTGCCCACAAGAAGCTAAGTCTTGCATAAGAATTTTCTACAAGGCATGCACAAATCCAAAAATCTGATTAAGTGTCGAAGAAACCCTTTAAGGAGTTCAAACCTCAAAGAAAGGATAATTACAAAGAATTTAGCGGGAGAAATCCTTCTGGAAGGAGGAGCTTTTAAAATTTTGCAAGATAAACGATCAAGATCCATCCAGGAGGGAGCATAATCGTTACAGATCATTGGATCTGGGAAAAGTGCACGAGATTTAAGTCTCTGCGTGCACACATGAGTGAGGATTCACCGAAGTCCCGAAGAGGTTAGGGACCGTCCATAATCCAGAGGGACAGGTGGCGTAAGATCTACAACTTCAGGTGAAATCACTCCGGGAGAGAACGAGTGTGCAGGAGTTGAAACTCTCGAAGCCCGAAGAGCCAAAGCGATTTGCAACCATCAATCTGTGAGGGAACACGCGTCGACAAATCGTCGACTTCGGGTGAAAGCACTCTAGGAGAGAATGAGTGTGAAAGAGTTGAAACTCTTGAAGCCCGAAGAGCCGAAACGATTTGTAGTCGTCGATCTGTGAGGGGACACACGTCGACAGATCGACAACTTCAGGTGAAAGCACTCCGGAAGAGAATGAATATGTAAGAGTTGAAACTCCTGAAGCCTGAAGAGAGAAGTAAACTACAACTGTTGATCTGTGGGAGACACGTGTCGCCAGATCGTTGACTTCGAGTAGAAGCTCTCTAGGAGAAAGTGAGCGTAGAGGAGTTGAAACTCCGGAAGCCCGAATAGCCAAAGTGAGTCATGGTCGTCAGATCTAGAAGGACACGTGACATAGATCTGTGAACTTCGGGTGAAAGCACTCCGGGGGAAAGCGAAGGCGGAGAGTTTGAAACTCCCGAAACCCGAATAGCCAAAGTGAACCATAGTCGTCGATCTGTGGGAGACACGCGTCGACAAATCGTCGACTTCGGTCCAAAGCACTCCAGGAGAAAGCGAAGGCAAATAATTTGAAATTCCCGAAGCCCGAATAACTGAAGTGGTCTATGGTCGTTGATCTGTGAATGGAGATCGACGGTGGGGTATCATTGCGGGGCAAGGAGGTGAAATTAGTGAACATGCTAGTCCACGGCCCGCTATCCACCAACGTCGTTGATCTCATCGGGAAGGGGGATCAACAACCACGATTAGATTGAGTCGGGCGAGTACTTTTCTGATTTCGGGGATTGAATCCTCCGATAAAGAGCGAGCACGTTGGTGCTCCGAAATTGTTGTGAGTCGTCAATCGATGAACAAATCAGCAAAGACCGAATCATGACCGTGAAAACTTGAGGGTGGTAAAAGGGCCTGTGTTTTGATTCAGTTTGAGACTAGTAAGGTCTCGAGGAGCTAATCTAACTCGAGGAGAATATTTTACGATCCTTGACCGGTAAGTCGTGCAACCCCGAAAGGGAAAAGGGGGTTCTGCATCAATGTGCCTCTTAAGGTTATGTGTCAAATCCCCTTTTTGCATGTGGCACCCAATGGATTTAATGTAACTTCAATTCCTCTTCATTACCTAAAACCTTGTGGACATATACACAATGTTTATTTTTTAAATATATAACATAGTTATATTAACTTTTTATAAAAATGAAAAAAATTAATATTTTATAAATCTTTTTTAAAATACATAATTTTAATATAGAAAATTATAATATAATAAATATAAAAAAAAATTAACATTAAAAAAATGAAATAGACATATTTACACAAATAAAAGAAAAATAAAAGTCATGGAAAAGAGTAAAAACAAATAATGAAAATTAATAAAAAAAAAACAAAGAATAAAACAAAAAAACATTTATACTGAAAATACAAAACATAAAAAAGTAAAGAATAAAAATAAAAATAAATTATCAAATAAAAATTTATGGTAAACAAAACCTTAAACCATGTAATTTTCACAAGTTTAACCCTATATATAATAATAATTATTATTATTATTAGATACATAGATAGATGAGTATATGCACTATGTAAAAGAATTACAAAGTGTTTGTAGGATTATAGTTGAATGCTATGTATGTGCTACTTAATATGTGGAGAATAAAATCCAAATATTATAGACACTTTGCATGTCTAAATGAGTCTTGCCTTTAAAGAGTGAAGGAGAGATGAGCTATAAAATCTCAAGCATGTAATTCATGCAATATCGATGGCTTTTATGGTAATCAAGATAATATATTATCATAAACTTTGTTTGGTTAAAAATATTTCATAAATATTATCATAAATAGGGCGTTGGAAAAGGCCAAAAGAAAGGTGAGAAGAAAGAATATGTATTTTGTGCTCGTCCGGAAAAGTGGAAACAGAAAAACATTTCATTTTAGAATGTGAGGCCCTCAAAGATAGTAGGGAAAATTATGCAGGTATTCTGGCAGCTAATTCTTGGGATAATCTATTCAGCAAAGAGTCTGTTGAGAAGTTGGGAGCGATTATTGTAAAACTTCATAGGAAAAGGGCCGAATATAAAAGGCAAATGGAAAAACAATCTGTCCCATAGGCTATTTTTAACCTCGTGGATGTTAAAACTACTTTCTTTCTTCTTCTTTCTTTACATGCTTCTAAAAATATTTGTTTAAAATAAGCATCTACTAAGGAAAAATAATACTTATGTTTATATTAATTACTTTGTTTATTGAAAATCTTTAATAAAATAAAATATAAACAATCCATTTAAGTTTTGGTAATTTAGTATGGAGATAGATTTTGATTTAAATCCCATTAAAGTATGGAGATAGACTTTATAAAAATATGAAGTGACAACTATAAAGCATGCTGGAAATTTTTAATAAAATAAAATATAAATATATCTCTTTAAATTTTGGTAATTTATTATATAGATAGATTATGATTTAAATCCCTCCTCTAAACCTCTTTAAATTTTGGTAATTTATTATATAAATAGATTTTGATTTAAATCCCTCTTCTAAACCTCTTTAGATTTTGATTTAAATCTCTCCTCTAAACCTGTAAAATATAGAGTGACAACTATAAAGCATGCTTTAGTTATTTAATTAAATTTTTAATTTTAATAAAATAAATATATATATTTTTGGTAATTTATTATATAGATAGATTTTGATTTAAATCCCTCCTCCTCTTTATAGATTTTGATTTAAATCTCTCCTCTAAAACTGTAAAATATAGAGTGACAACTATAAAGCATGCTTTAGTTATTTAATTAATTTATTAATTTTAATAAAATAAATAAATATTTTGTTAAATATATAAAAAAAATTAAAGTACTTATTTCAATAATTAAGATGTCATCTTATGATTACGAATTCTTATTACTTTGTGAACCAGTAAAAGCTCTTTACACATTACAACTCCCATTCTAAAAACCACAGAGTGACTATTCGATGTTCGATGTTTTGGATTTATGTGTAGTAACAATTGGGTGAAAATATGAATTTTCAGTAACACTTTCCTTTGTTTTCTAGCAATGTATAATATTTTAGATGATATGTAAACAATTTTTTTTATAAAAATATTTTTAACACTTAGCAACCCCAAACAAACCTTTATGAAAATGTGGAAAAAGTGCTGCTCAATTTTGTGTTATTATCCATTCGTTTATTTCCCAATGTTAATTTAGCTCATTCCTAATATTCTCTTTTAAGGTTTTTGGTCAATTTTTAATTAATCTATCAACACCTCATATCAGTAATCAACATGTATTAACATCCTACATCAATCAATATTATTAATTTTCTTTCTTTTAAAAGAAAACATTTAATATGTATTGGTTAGATGAATTATTAAAGAAACACATACACACATAGATTACATTGCTCGGTAAAACTTCCGAGTACTTCCTCGCATTTTGAGGATGGTACCTAGGATAATCCCTAGAGGAAAACATTTAATGTGCCAATTAGATGAATTATTAAAGAAACTCTCTCTCTCTCTCTCTCTCTCTCACACACACACACACACACACATTTCCAAGTTACATTGCTCGGGGGAAACCCCCGAGTACTTCCCCTCATTTTGAGGATGGTACCTAGGATAACCCCTAGAATATTTAGGGCACAAAGACAGACAATAGGGCTTGGAGCCATTACAACAAATATACTTGTTAAGAGCTCAACATGTCACTTTGCAGAAATTGAACCTAGGTGGAGAGGATAACAATCATTCCTCCCAACCACCCGAGATAAACCCAATTGACAATTCCTTGTACATATATAATATAAGTATGGATTCTTCTATTTGATGTGATATATTTTTTATACAAAATGTATAAATTGGATGGATATATGCAAAACAAACAATCATATTATAGGTATAGTTAAATACATAGTAAATGAACATGTGGTTTGAGATTGATTATAAGGGATATGCTTCGACCCTTGGAAGATATTCTATCATATTATGTCTAATTGCAAATGCTTAGTTATTATGACGGGGTCAAGTTATATGAGGTTAAATAATTGAAATCCTATAAATATGTTGTAAATATATTTTGTATGCATTCCTAATATGAAGCTCAAGGCCGAGGTCCGATTAGAGAATGGATAGAGATATAGATGTTGAAAATATAATTGTTATGGACCATGCGGTTAGCTACCATGATGCACTCTATGCTTTGTAAAAGGTTAAAATTGGTCCAAGATGGCCTTAGGGAGCACAAGGGATCTATGAATCCACATTGTATGGGAGGGAAAGATGAAAGGGGGCCATGAGAAATAAAACATCTATTGCCAAGTGTCATCTCAAGAACTCATCTCTTTTCCATTGTGTTCCTTAAATGAATCCCGCAATAAACTCTAACTTAGAAGGAAAATATAAATGCATGAAGAGGTTGATGAAGGAAAGTATACTACATAAATAATATGTATGAGAAAGGTACATTGTAAGCAAAATGTTGTCATTTGTGGGAATACATATGTATTTTCATTCCATTCTCCTCCCTTATGGATATAACAAGAACATGAACGCATAAAGAAAACCAAGATTGCATTAATAATGAGAAAGCAAAATCTTTGTTATAAAGGGTTAGAAGCTAGTGGAGTCAATAACCTTTATGAATGTGGGATAGGATGAAAAACACACTAAAGTGAAATAAAACATAAAAATATAAAAACATAAAGTTGAAGTGACTTTATTAATGCCTATGTCTAATATCTAATTGACAATTATAATTTGATATTTACTTTAACATCCTCTCTTAATGGTCAATCTATTAACTAGACCAATCTTATCCCATAATTTGACATATTTTTTAGGACCCAAATACTTGGTGAAAATATCTACAGTTAGGCCCTCTGTGGGACAGTATTGTGGCTCAATAGATCCATCCTCTATAATATTTCTGACAATGTGGCAATGTATCTCAACATGCTTGTTACACATGTGGAAGACTAGATTCTTGGCTAGTTTGAGCACCCCTTGATTGAGACATAGTAGGTGTGTTGGCTTCATTTGTTGCATATTCATGTTTGAAAGCATCCTCCTAAACCAAATCACCTCACACACTCCTTTCACTGGTCCTTGATATTTTGCTTCTGTTGATGAAAGGGATAATGCATGTTGCTTCTTACTAGTGCATGTGATGGCACCCATGCCAAGGCTAAACACATATCCAGATGTTGATTTTTTATCATCCACACAACTTTCCCAATATGAATCTATAAACCCACATAGCCTAGGGTCTTTGCTTCTACTATACAAAATGCCAAAGTTAAGTTTCCCTTTCACATATCTTAACACTCTCTTTGCTGCAATCCAATGCTCTACTTTCAATGTTGTCCTAAATATGGAAATGAGGCGAACTACGTAACTCAAATCAGGCATGGTGGTTGTATGGTATATCAAGCTTCCCTACTAGTCATTGTATATTAATTCATTAACTGCCTTAGAGCTGGTCTTGGATTAAATATTTAACCCTTTCTCCATAGGCATTGATGAGATTTTTCAATATGTCATTCTGAACATGTCAAGAAAATTCTTGATATATTTTTTTTGTGAGAGAAAAATGATGTTACATGTTTTCCAAAGTTCTACACCTAGACAATAATGTAGGAGGCCTAGATCATTCATGTCAAAATATTTACTCATATTAGAATTGATCTATTCAATAACACTTTCCTCACTATTTGTAATAATGATGTCATCTACATAAATGACTAATATAATGATATCATTACCAATGATTTTGACATATAGATTCAAATATGAAGGACTCCATTAGAACCCATGTTCATCCAAGTACCTATCAATCTTAATGTACCATGCCCTAGGTGCCTACTTCAGGTCATTTAGAGATTTCTTAAGTTTGCAAACAAGATTCTCCTTCCTCAAAACCTTAAACCTTTGTGGTTGATACATGGAGACCTCTTCCTCCAAATCTCCATTAATAAATAAACTCTTCATGTCCATCTAATGGACCTAGTAGCCAAATTGTGTTGCCATAGGTGGAACTTGTTGAGATTTTATGTAATTTCAGAAGTTATTCCTAAGTGTAATTGTGAAAGGGTTTATTGACAAGTCATGTATTTTAGGTATTTTAGAGTACAAATAGAGGTTATATCGAGTCATTTTGAGATCACTCATCGAATATAAGTACAAGAGAGTAGTGCACACTTATCTAGGAGGCTATTCTTGGTTCGTGTCTAAGTCTCTTTGGTCTTGATTTCGTGAAATGGCATTGTATGACATTGTACATGTTGGAGGAATCTATACTGAAGAAAGTTTGCATGGTTTTCTCCCCCTTGAGGGTTTCCCCAAGGATATATCTTATTGTTCTGTGGATATCTATCTTTCAGTTGTGATCCTTTTTGCATATTAAATAATAATAAAAGAATATAATACTTTAATTGTTGGAAAAATATAAAAATCCAACATGGTATCAGAGCAGGCCTGAAAAAGAAGACTTTCTGCAGATTTTTGGAATTGTTTTGGAAAACTAACTTCACCTTCCCAGTCAAGATGACTACCAGCACCAAAATTGATGAGAAGTTGGAAGGAGAAGAAAAATTCAGAGCTTGGAAGTAAAAAGTAGGCCTCCTTCTGGAAGAACATGATTTAGAAATATTTGTTGAGGATGAAGTTCCAGAACCAGAGGAAGATGAGGCCAAGACAAAGCATAAAAAGAAATAGGCCATGGCTAAGAGGGTTATTTCAAACTCAATCAAGGATCATTTGATCCATCATGTGTCTCCGTTAAATTCTCTAAAGAAGATGATGGATGCATTGACTCGACTATTTGAAGGGAACAAAAATCAACAAAAGGATGACATTGAAGACCCAGATGAAGAATGTGAAGCTTCAAGATTTAGAGTCCATTCACTCGTACTTCTTGACAGTGAACCAGATCAAGGAACATATTGAAGCTATTGGAGACATTTTTGATGAAGCAGAAATGGTGATGACCACCTTGAATGGTCTCCCAAGGTCATGGGACTAATTCATTCTAGGAACATGCTCAAAGAGGAAGCTAATAAAGTTTAACAGATTATGGGAAGATTGCACTCAAGAGGAAGCAAGGATGGTAGAAAGAGAATATAAATTGAGGGATGATGATCAAGCTTTAGCTTCTCATACAAGGAAAGGAAAGAGTAAGAAGGAAACCTCATCCCTAAAGAAACCTCAAAAGTCGAAGAAGAACCAAAGAGATTGTTCAAATGTGATGTGTTTTTGTTTCGAAAAGTTTGGACATGTTGCAAAATTTTGTCCCCTTATTCTTAAACTAAAAGAAAAGGAAAAGGGAAAGAGGCATCATGCTCATGCCACTGAAGATGATGAACCACCGAAGAAAATTGCAAGAGAATATGATTCAAGTGATGATGACTACGTCCTAATATCATCTCTCACAGGAACAATCACTCCTGGAAATGATACTTGGTTGGTGGATAATGATGCTTCTAAGCACATGATAGGGTATAAAGGCTATCTGTCAAACTTAATTAATAAAGACTCAAGTCATAATGTGAAGCTGGGTGATGATTATTCGTATCCGATCAAAGGAGTAGGAGAGGCCTCCTACAAACTAGATTCTGGGAAGGCAATGAGGATGAATGACATGCTTTATGTACCAAGTTTGAAGAAGAATATTCTCTCAATTTCAACTTTGGATTAGAAGGGTTTCAGGGTTGCATGTGTAGATGGATAAGTTCTCATGTGGCTAAAAGGAAAGACGTTTGATGATGCAGTTGTTATCGGTGTCCAAGAAGGAGGAATGTATAAATTAAAGGGATGCTCAGATTCAACATTGATTCATGAAACTGTGAATTCAAGTGAGCTATGACATAGGACATTTTCCCACCTACACTACAGAGCTTTACCAATTGTTGGCAAGATCGTAACAAGACTACCAAATATTCAGGTGAATCCATATGGCATGTGCAAAGGTTGTGCACAAGGAAAGAATGCGGAGAACCCATTTCCAAGTAGTGATAGCAGAGCCAAAGGAGTCTTGGATATTGTACACTCAGGCGTATGCGAACCGATGTCAACACCATCACTCAATGGGTACATATATTATGTATATTTTATTGATGACTACTCACACAAAACTTGGATTTACTTATTGAAGTAAAACATTAAAGTATTTGGTAAGTTCAAGGAATTCAAGGCACTAGTAGAAAACCTAACAAAAAGGAAGATAAAGAAGTTGAGATTAGAAAATGGAGGATAATTCACCTCAGATGAATTCTCATATTTTTGCAAAGAAGTTGGAATTAAGAGGGAGCTCTCTACTCCCTATAATCCACAGCAAAATGGAGTAGCAGAGAGAAAAAAATCAGACGATTATGGAAGAAATGAAGGTCATGATCCATGATCAGGATTTAACTTATATGTATCTATGGGAAGAAGCTGTGATAACAACTATGTACGTGAAGAACATAAGCCCCCATCGATTTCTTGAAAACAAGACACCAGAGGAAAATTTTTCAGGAGATAAGCCAGAGGTCAGCTACCTGAGGATATTTAGATGTCCTATATATGTGCATGTATCCAAGGACAATAGAACAAAGTTGGACCCATTTGGAAAGAAAGGCACATTTGTTGGGTACATTGACACATTGAAGGCCTACATAGTATACATTATCGTTCATATAAAGATCGAGATTAGTAGGGATGTCACCTTCAATGAGGATGTATCTTTTCACAAGTCAAAGCAGGGTTGTGTAGAGGAATCTCACGATGAAGAGAATGGAGTTCCTAGAGCCACAAAGACAAGAGAAGTGGAAGAAGAGGAATCCATTCCTGAGGATCATGATATAACCAAACCACAGAGGCATGTGGAGAATCTTACACAAAAGATAATACCATCTTGGGCACAATAGGCCATCATAGATGCAGAGAGATATGGTGCCCATGATGGATCATCTATTAAAGTCAAGAAACCAAAAATGTATTCCAACTATGTGGAATTATTGTGTGATGGAATTGATGCAGAGCCTACGAGCTATGAAGAAGCTGCAGGAAATAAAGAATGGAAGGATTCCATGGTCGAGGAATACCAGTCAATAGTGAAGAATGACATTTGGGATGTGGTTCCTAGACCCAAGAAAAAATCAGTTGTGAGCTCCAAGTGGATATTCAATATGAAGCATGTTGCAGATGGAATCATTGAGAAATACAAGGCTAGATTTGTAGCATGAGGATTTTATCAGAAGGAAGGAATTGACTATGAGGAGACTTTTGCTCTTATGGAAAGATATACTTCAATAAGGGTTTTTATTTCAATAGCTACTATGATGAAATCGAAGGTTCATCAAATGGACGTGAAGACGACATTTTTGAATGGGGTAATAGAGGAAGAGGTCTACATGGAAAAACCACAAGGATTCAAGACACATGATAGGGAGACATATGTGTGCAGGTTAAATAAGGAATTATGTGGATTGAAGTAGGCACCGAGAGCATGGTATGGTCGAATTGATGGTTTTCTAATGAGCTTGGGATTTACCAAGAGCATTGCATATTCTAACCTTTACTTCAAGGTTGAGGATGATGGACTGGTGATATTACTACTATATGTGGATGACCTGTTCTTGACAGGAGTGGAGAAGCCCATCACTGAGTGTAAGATAAAACTTGTTGCAAAGTTCGAAATGAAAGACCTAGGTTTGATGCACTACTTTTTGGGTCTATATGTATGGCAGAGGAAGAACGAGATCTTCCTAAATTAGGGAAAATATGTTGTGGAGATCCTGAAGAGGTTCAATATGTTGGACTATAAACCGATGCCATCAAATATGAAGTTGTTGGATGATATGACTTCAGAGGTTGTGGATGATACATTATACATGCAGATGATCAGATCATTGATGTATTTAACGAATACACAACCAGATATATGTTTTGTCGTGAACACCCTGAGTCAGTACATGGTTGAACCTAGATGTGTTCACCTGATTGTAGTAAAACATGTGATGAGGTACCTTAAAGGTAAATTGGATTATGGGCTCAAGTATGTTGTAGACAATGAGACTAGTCTACTTGGATATTTAGATTCAGATTGGGCCGGTAGTGTTGCAAAACAGAAAAGTACAATAGGATGTTGCTTCACTTTGGGATTTGATATGATTTCATGGATCAATAAGAAGAAGTCATATGTAGCACTCAGTACGACTGAGGAAGAGTGTTGGAAGCAGGCCGAATCACGAAGAAAGGCTATTTTGGGAAGAAATGCATGCAAGAGGAAACCGGCAGCTGGAAGGAAAGGAAACACACAGACATACATGGAAGACTTAACGATGCTAGGGTTAGGGTTTTTGGTAATATATTGTAATGGCTAATGAGCCAAAAACACATATAAATAGATACCTAGGAGGTATAGGTGAGGAGTTCGGATTATGGAGTGTTACTCGCATGAGAAGGAGTCACTGGTATGTAACATGACTGTAATCCGATCCAATCTTGTAATTTGTTGAGCTGTAGAGGGTCAGAAGGGTAGATATTGAGGGTTATATCACAGACTGAGGATCCTGGTGTGATCTAGTCTGCCTCATAATAGATCACAACCCAATTGAGGATGAGTTGTAAAGCACACAATGCTGTAGTTTTGGAACTACCATTATAAAAGAGCTTGAGAGCCAGATCTTTGTGGACGTAGCCCATGGGGGTGAACCACAATAACACTGTGTTGTGGAATTAAATGAATGTGTCTCTGTGTCTGATTAATTGATGAATGTTGAATGAATGAAGTGGCTAAGTAGATCTAGTATTTTACATGTATACATAGAATAAATGTTATAACAAAATGCTAAATAGATTAGATAAAGGTTGTGACATACAAACACATATCTCGCTCAATCCCAGGTTGCAAAAACTTGATTATTGTAGCCACCCATAAGAGTTATCTTGGGTGAGACTGTGCAGTGCACTTTGTGTATTGCGTTGCCTTTTGGGTAACCAGAGGGGCTAATAGTCTTAAGGGATTTTTTTGGGAAGCTTATTGGGTATGAACCAGGTTCAATCTGTAGTGGTAAATGGATAAAGAGGAAGGGGAAAACCAAAAAACCAACAAATGGTTCTGTTTTCGACTGATTGGAAGGCAATGGGATTAAGCACATGAGATCTGCGGAAGGCGTGTCAAAATAATATCGGATCGGACGACAAAAAGATGAGAGAATGCGTCACTAGAAAGGGATGTTGAGACCGTGGAATCCCACAAAGGAAGAGATCGAAAGCTGGCTGAAGAAAAATGATCTAGAGTTTGCACAAAATGATAAAAGAAACTCCAAGTTAACACCGTGCACGTATTTGGACAAGTACGTATTCACTGACTTGCATGAAGTACTTTTCTGTGATTTTCCACACTTATTGCAGGAGTGGATATTGAGGTTGAAAGACAACCACGCAAAAAATCGGATGAGACAGCTGGAGTGGAATCTCGAAGAGATCGCGTAGCTCCAACACGTTGATAATGAATTCACGTGCCCAATAGATTTTTGGTTAGACAACATTATTGTCGGATTTATCACAGAGTTTGCAGCAGATACAAAAAAATCGTACAACACAGCTGAACAAGACTTCTTGAAGGGACCTCGAGGAAGGTACCTCAGATCATTATATACTTCCATTAAGATACTTTATATAACAAAGGTGTAATGACAATGGGGTCAGACAACTAAACTTCCCTGCGTGCATGGGGAAGGGGGGAAGCACTGACAGAAAAAGGAGAAATGGAAGGATAAGGGGATAAAGGAAAGAAGGAGGAAGCCTTGGAGCCAATCATGATGGACGATGACCAGATCAAGGGGATCATGGTGACAATTGGAAGGACATGTAGTGGAGTACCCTACCAATACAAGGCGAACACCAAGAAGAAAGTCATAGCCATGAGGGAAGGCTTGGCAAGTGATGAAGAGGAGGTAGAGGATCTCTAGGATGTGGATCAGATTGAGGAAATATCATGCGCAACATATGAGAGGAAGATGAAAGGTCCAAGATCGGGAATATAAGGCAACAATACTATCCATATTAATGTCAATGTGGAACCCATAAACCCATGTGCGACCAACACACCAAAAAGAACACCACCATTTAGACAACTGAATTTCGGGAGAAGGAAGACAGTAGGAAGTACATCTACACAAGGAAAAACAACTGGGGGAGCCAGTTCAGGAAGCAATAGTCAAGTATATAAACCACGTGGAGGTAGTAGTTCAACATTCAGGATGGAAAGACACGATCCCACCATCAGGTTACCAGAATTCAAAGGAGAAGCGTCGGAGGACCCGAAGAAGCACCTGTTTATCTATGAAAATATCTGGGAAGAAAAACAGATCACATACGAGGACACTAAACTTGAAAATTTAGCTATCACACTAAGGGATCGCGCACTAGATTGGTATATGAGTTTAGCCACAAATAACCCGCTAGGGAAAACCAAAACAATTGGGGATATCAAGAAGTTGTTGAGAAATGAGTTTTAGAATCCAAGTTCAAAGGACCAATACATGAATGAGATGATAGAAATTAGACAGAAACCAGGAGAATCTGTATGGGAGATTGACCAGAGATTCAAGCGACTAAAAGGAAAACTGAAATATCTCATGAAAGATATGCAACACATGCACCTGTTCGTCAAATCACTATTACCACACTTGAAATATCCACTGCGACAACAAAAGTTTCAGACGTAGGAAGAGGCTCTACAGGCAGCCTTGCAACTGGAAGAAAACCAATATCATAAGATGGATCCAACCATCAAGGATCTGAAGAACTTAACTTTCCAGCTAAACCAGAACAAAATTAAGGACAAACGAGAAGTCGTTTGGTGTACCACATGCATGATAGAAGGACACCATAAGAACGAATGTCCAAGATTCACGCAGTACATGGCAGCAGGAATGCCAAATCCATTACCAACAGAAGGAGTATGGTGTGAAATCTGTAAGAAACAGGGCCATGACCCATATCACTTCACAATGATGCAGAAGTACCAGACAGTCCCAAAGAGTTCATATTGCAACTTTTTCAAGTCAATAGGCCATGATGACCAAGACTGTAGAACCATGGAGTTTATGAGAGAGAGGACATCAGATGCATATAGGGTGTAGGCATAAATGATGACCGAGCAAGATGCACCTCAGTTTAACCAAGTACCAACCCCATACAACACTGCACAACAACAATATAATACTATGCAACAAACATATAACACATTGCAACCCCACTACAATACCACACAGTATAACTAGGCGCCTCAGTATAACGCGCCGTGAGGGGATCGAGCTGTCTACAGAGGTGGAGGATGAGCAAGAGGAGTCTTTGAAAGAGGTATAGGACCAGTGGTATGTCACAACTATCAAAAACCAGGACAATATGCAAGAGAATGTCCACTTCCACCAGCGACTTGTATGTATTGTCGCGCATCAGATCATGACACGAAAGAATGCCCCATGTTATTAGGGAAGATCCAGGAAAAGAGGAATCATAACAATCAGAATGTTCAATGGATTTCAGCAGAAGCAAGGGATGAAGGAAGAAACATAAACATAGTTACACGCAGAGGAGCTAAAACAAGAAACGACATAGGACGACAAGAGCCAGTACAACACCAATGGGTGAAGAAGAAGTTTGACACGTAGAATGATAAAGAGATATTTAAGAAATCCAGACAAGAATTTCTGAAGCCTGACATTGTGTTGACCTCAACCATTCAACATAGTACGGAAGTACCAGAGCACGAGATGCCTCCATCGTTGGATCATACCAATGAAATGCAGCCCCTGGGACAAGTAAGTATAATAAAAGGCTTTTTGCATTCATGTGTAAAATTACTAAATGATCCATCCTCTGTCAAAGTATTACAAAATATGCTAGAAAGATGTAGCGTAGAGATAGAAGGAAAGTTAGAACAGAAAATAGTCAATCACCTACATACAAGGACAAGAACAAGTAGGGAGTTCAGGTTGAATGCCAACATTAGAGATTTCAACATGGGAGATATCATACTGGATCTAGGATCCAAAGTCAATGTATTACCCAAGAATACATGGCAATGTATGGGAGAGCGCACATTAGGATATTCACTTGTTCATCTAAAACTGGAAAATCAACACAAAGTTCTACCAATTGGGAGACTAAAAGAAGTAACACTAGACCTGGATGGAGTGCACACTAAAGATGACTTAAAAGTAATAGAGATAGTGGATGACACAACACCTTACCCAACATTTCTCAACTTGGATTGGGCATATGATAACCATGCCATAATCAACTTAAAGACATGAAAAATGACCTTCGAGTCAGGAGAATACATGTTCATTTCACCATTAGACCCATCGGAAGGGGAAAGGTTCATAGAACCTACTTGCTTGGACTTGGAGGAAATTATCCAGTTGTACAGAACAACTGCGCGAGATGAGGATTACGTAAACCCAACTGCATATGGGATACTCAGTTGGCGGAGCATCACCTCATTGCGTCAGACTCAGATACATGATTAGAGAACTGGCAACAGAGGTTACACGAAGTTTCCACAAGAAGATGCGCAATAATAGACCGCGCAGTAAGATGGGTCGGTACAGAGATAAGGGAACCACTGAGATTCCATGGGGTAAACAATCTAGAAGCATTCTTGACACATTACGAAGATGAAGTGTTAGAAAATCAGAGACTCTTAGCACTAGATATAGAACTCAAGGCCACACCTGCAAGATGGTGGAGCACACACAAGGAAACAATCAAGGATTGGTATCAATGTAAGTGGTTACTACGCATTAGGTTCGGTGCAGAACAAAGAAGAAACCAACAACAGAAATATGATTGACAGGGGGCACCAGCGGAACACTTTTAGAAGTGCAGAGCGCTGTGGAAAATGACACCCCCAGAAGAATGGCCTCATCATTTCGTACACACATTAGAGGGATTCCCAAAAACCTGGTTTACGGACCAGGAACTACGAGTTGGAAAATACTAGAACAAAAATTTATAGGCACTTTCTCATTTGAGAATGAGAACTCCAACATAGATGCAACACTTGAACAAATAAGAGGGGTGATATTCATTAAGGAACCATAATTTTAACTCATAACAGAAGAACAACAACGGAACAGACAGACATTGAAATAACTGATGTCATGCTACCATGTGCGAGAAGAAGTACCAGATGAAGACGATCCGTGCGATATTCAGATTGAGGAAGTTGAAGGCGAAAGAGAAGTGGAAGGTCCACCTCTACAATTAGAATTAATTGCTACACTGATCAAGGTGAAGAAAGTCAACATTGGGACAGTTGAGAATCCCAAAATGGCCAGCATTGGAGACTACTAGGATGAGAAAACAATGGAAAGCATAATAGAGTTACTGCGTGAGTACAACGATCTGTTCCCCACAACGTCCACAGAAATGAAGGGCATAGCAAGAGAGTTAGGATAAATGAAGATACCACTCAGAGTTGAGGCAAGACCGATTAGACAATGACCATACAGACTAAATATGATATATAAGTAAAAAGTCAAAGTTGATATCGATAGGATGTTGGAGGCTAGAATCATAGAACTTGTGGAAGAATAAGAATGGATAAGCCCAATGGTAGTTCAGTAGAAAAAACAAGGAAGGATAAGAATACGTGTCGACTTGAGGAAATTGAATGATGCATGCCTACATGACTCATTCCCTACACCCTTCATGGATGAGGTGTTGGAGAACGTAGAAGAACAAGAAGTTTATTCATTCACCAACATATTTTCAAGATACCATCAGATCAAGATAACACCAAAAGATAGATACAAGATCACTTTTTCTACAGAATGGGGATCCTACCAGTACACGGTCATACCGTTTGGACTAAAGAATGCACTTGAAATATTTTCCAGAGTAGTCATCGCTGCATTTAAAGAATTTATCCACCAGTTTCTAGAGGTATACTTGGACGATTGGACAATCTATAACTTGTTGAAAGACCATGTAGAGGTCTTGCGGTTGATGTTAGAAAGATGCAACCAATGCCATATATCGTTAAACATCAAGAAGTGCATCTTCAGAACACCTTTTGGGATACTATTGGGCCATATAGTATGCAAGCAAGGTTTACTAGTAGATCCTACCAATATTGCAGTAATCATTAACCTGCCACCACCAAAAACAGTCTGTCAACTAAGAGTGACATTGGGACACACATGATACTACAATTTTTTTATAAAAGGGTACACGTAGATCACCACGCCAATGGATAAACTTCTAAGGAAAGACACCAATTTCCAGTGGAATGAGGATTGTCAACACAGTCTAGATACACTGAAAGAAAATATGGTAACCGCACCAACACTAGTGTTCCCAGATTGGGAGAAGACATTCCACGTACATGTAGATGCATTGACCATAACACTTGGAGCTATTATGGTGTAGCCAGAAGAAGGAGAATTAGATCATCCTATAGCATTTTCTAGCAGAAAACTTTAAGAATCGGAGCATAACTACAACACTACAGAGAGGGAAGGCCTAACTATGGTCTACGTGCTTCAAAAGTTTAGACATTACTTACTAGGAAAACATTTCAATATGTTCAAAGACCATTCAGTGCTCAAATACCTAGTCAACAAGCCAATGTTGAGGGGAGAATTTGCAAATGGCTATTGTTGTTTCAAGATTTTGATTTTGAATTAATAGTCAAGCCAGGGAAGCTAAACACATGACCTGATCATCTATAAAGGGTCATGAATGGGGAGGAACCTACAAATATAGAGGACAACTTTCTGAACGCACAGTTATTTTTAGTCCAGATCGTTGATGAATACTTCGCAGACATCATCCAATACTTGAGTACAGGGACTGTGCCACGTGAATGTAACACCACACAGAAGAAAAACCTGGTATTCCAAGCTGCAGACTATCAACTGATTGTAGGACACTTATAAAAAATGGGTGCAGATAGCATCTTGAGAAGATGCCTGCTAGAACATGAAAGACCAAGGATTTTAGCAGAAGCCCATGAGGGAATAGCAGGAGGAAATTACACAGGAAAAGCTACCGCGCAGAAAGTATTGCACGCAGGAATATGGTGTTCGACCATTCACATGGACTCAAAAGAATACTGCAAAAAATGTGATGTATGTCAGAGGGTTGGTAAACCGAATAGAAGGGACGAGATGCCCTTGCGACCATAGGTAACTTTGCAAGTATTCGAAAAATGGGAAATAGACTTTGTGGGACCAATTAACCCACCAACAAAGAGGATAGGAGCGAGGTACATCATCACCGTGACAAAATATCTGACAAGATGGGTGGAATCAACACCAGTCAAATATTGTAGCACAGAGACAACAACACACTTCCTATTCGAACAAGTGATCACTAGATTTGGTTGCCCCAGGATTTTGATGAGTGACCAAGGTACTCACTTCATTAACAATACTATTAAGGCTATGAATGAGGAATTTGAATTTCATCATCAAAAGAGTACACCATATCATCCCCAAGCAAATGGAATAGTGGAATCCTTTAACAAGATCCTTGAAAATGCACTGGCGAAGATCTGTAACATTAATAGGGATGATTGGGACCTAAAGATACTAGCAGTATTATGGGCATACAGGACCACATGCAAGAAGTTGACAGGACAAACGCCATTCAGACTGGTATATGGACAAGAAGCAGTGGTGCCACTAGAATTTTTGGTATTTAGTATGCGCGTAGCAACGATTACGAACATGACAAAAAGAGGTGCAGTACAGGATAGGCTAAACCAACTGATGATCACAGAGGAAGATAGGATTCTGGTAGGGTTCCACCAAGAAGTCCAGAAAGCAAGGGACAAATCTTGGCATGACAAACATATCAAGACGAAAAATTTCAAGGAAGGAGACTTAGTGTTGATGTATGACAGTAAATCCTTTCAACATCCAGCTGGAAAACTCAGAATGCACTAGTTAGGACCATAAAAAGTAAAAACTGTCACAGATGGGGGAATTGTACAGTTGAAGGAATTAGGAAACTCATAGGGATAATCAATGGGAGCCGACTGAATCTATATAAGGACAGTCGACCCCTTAGTACTTAAAAAAAAAATGCCACGTTGTACCGGACATCAAAAGATAACAACATAGGCATAGTGCTTTGAAAATAAAATGAGTGCACACACTCGACAATGCTATCTTGACGGAGACAAGGCCAATGATCATTACAAAGAGGAAACAACGGGAAAGATAGATACGGAAAATGAAGCGCCAACTGACGGCGGATATCAGAATTGAATGCCAGAAACGATTGACGAGACACCGCATTAATCGCGCCAACTAGCGATGACAAGGGAAATCAATGGCAAGTATGTGGGAACCGACGGTTCAATTAAAACGCAATCGCGGTAATGTCTCCGAAAATATTCACATGACCATGATACAAAGAAAGAACATGGAAGCGGAAAGGTTATTGTGAAATCAGGAAAGGCACATAGCGATAGAGCATACAAAGTAGAGAGAGAAGGTTGCATGGGTTGCAGAGGACACTAAGCTCGACGAACGACATTTTTACCACCATGGCACCACCCAAACAGGGAGAATAGAGCCAGACTTCCAAACAACCTCAAAACAACGCCAAAGCACCATCACAGCCACATGGAAATGAACAACAACCATCTCATCCTCCAGAAGTCGTCAACGTGGAAGAAATCTCGTCACCTGATACAACACCAGCAAGCCCCACACCCATTGTGGAGGAAACCCAACAGACAACGCCAATGGGCATGGACATTGATACGCCGAAAGAGGGACATGGCCAACAAGATGAGGACACAGGCAACCAAGTGCACCCCAAAAACCATCAAGAAGCCTCGAGATTCAATGGGGCGGCTCCAGACCAGGAAAAAACAACCGCGCCAGAAATATCATAGACAACCATGTCAGAATAGTCGTAGGAAGGAACAATGGAAGATGTCACCGACTGACCAGATGAGTATGCTGAAGAATGAACAATTGAGGCTAGAACCTCGAGCCAGCCACCATAGCGAAAGGGAAAGAAGACAGTACCTAGGTCACCGCGCAGGCAACCCACCACAACCATTGTCTTGCTGTGCATTCCATAAGGGGTATGTATACCATCAAATCTGTTAGGCCATGTGCAGAAATTGAGGTACTCAGACCATGATGTGATGGACATAGACAAGTTTCCAGAGTTCGCCAAGAAAGTCTACCTATAGACTATGGGTATAGGACCCCTTGGTGAACCAATTAATCAACCAGTCCAATGGGCAACAGAACTGGCCAAAAATAGGATTCTAAGCCTTTTGGACCTATTGCACTTTGGGAGGGGCCAGTCTGCAAATAGTTGCGTCAAGCAACTGATGGAAGTTACACATGGAAGATATTTGTGGCTGGAACAACTCGACTCAATATACGTAGATCTCATCGTATACATCACAGGACTACCATCATGGGGTGAGGATCCCACATAGTTCCTTGAGGAAAAAAAAAGGATAAATCACTAGCCGAGGAAATGAAAAATAAATATGGCACCGAAAGGGGGTCACGCAGAATCATTATCAAGCATATTAGTGATGCCGCGACAAGAATGGCCACAAAAATTATGGCATGCAAATTACTTAGGAAATGTCGTAAGGAGGAAGTCTCGACTAGGGTTGTCGCAGCTGCAACACAGTATACAAAGGGCACCACACTCAGTTGGGCCCCTTATTTGTTGAATTTGTTCCCAGACGACTGCAAGGATGCGTAAGATCTGAGGAAAAAATTCCATTATTCATGGATACTCATCCTGATAGCCTTGATCAGATGGAAGGAGTCGAAGTATTCATTTTTTTCCACTAGACCCAATCCTTGACACAAAGCGTGACACTTATCGTTGGGGTCCGCTTCATACTCCAAGAATAGAAAGGAAAATGCAACCATATTCGAAGGCTATCTCAGAAACATACAATACAACATCGCCAACACTTGGAGGGTGACATTGGAAGCCATCACATAGTATTAGGGCATAACCAACTTCAAAGCCACTAGACATGTGATGTGAATCTAGGTGCGAAAGGATCCCGACAATCAATGGCTACAACTGCGCTACTGCATCAAGCAGGCAGACATAGATATGACCATTAAGGATTGGGAGGATGACTGGAGGATTCTAGTCCTCATTCGAGAAATATCCACAGATATAGAGGAGGAGGAGTTAAGGAATGAACACACACATGCCGAGGAGATAATAGTTCCCAAGAAACCAAGGACAGGTTAGAACAAGGCACAACAGAAAAAAGGGGGGACATCTAAGACATGCACCCAAGAGGGGAATAAGAACAACACACATGCGCCACATGCACAACATAAACAGGCTGAGGCAGCATAGGGAACTACATCAAGTGCTAATCCACAAGAGCAAGGCCATACTAAGAGGCCAAGCATCCAAACGGGGAGTGCACGCAAGAAGGCGAAGGAACACAAAAAACCCCCAGAATATACGATCATCGAGGATGATGCAGACATGGTGGCCCAAATGATCCAAGATCACACATTCAAGGATTTCGATAATGTTGTGTGCCAAACGGAAAAAATTGAGGAAGAGGTGACACACATACAACAAATCCTCAAGCAACTCAGAGAAGCGCAGCCAACTGAAAACAACGTAGGAACGGTCCCATCAACATCACATATAGGAGGCAAAGTTGGATCAAACGAGCGGGACAGGATCCAAACGACAACACAACCGAGCTCGACATTTCACGTCACACCTAGCATGTTGTGCATGGATGAAATCGTGGGGAAGACACCCCTAAAGGACTTGGATCAAATACAATTGGTATTGACGTGGATACCAACCAAGGCCTTGTATAAAATGCAAGTCAACATTACACAAAAGGTACAGTCTTGTGCATGCACAGATGAAACATAATTGCAGTAGGTAAAGGAAAATCAACACGAGCTAGAATTGGTACTCGAGCAGGATAGACTCAATACCAAAGATGAGAAGGACCACATGAATGGGATGGAGCAGAAATTGGACGTAGCTTATGAGAAAATCCCAAAGAACGCACAGACGATCAAACTCACGGTGACAGAGAATATTGATCAGATGGTGTAGACAATTGATCAATACCAACAAGATATCAAGCACCTTCGGGAGAAGCTCACACCTATCACTCCACTAGAGGTGAAGGAGCAAAGGAATCAAGAGGAAACAATGTAGATAAAGGAGATAGAGCGACAAGTTCACGCAGAGACCAACTTGTTCGAAAAAGAAGCGCATCTCTGGATGAAGCTGGAAGAGGATCAACAGGTCCAACAATGGGACCGTGAAGGATAAAGGATAAGCGCAACTATCTAGGACCTCAAGCAGAGGAAGAAGACAATGTCGATCACATTGCGCGTTAAAGGAGTGTAGGATATGAATAAATTACAAGCAGAACTCATAGCTTCATAGACATAGAAAAAGGAGCGTTGGGCTCAAATGGAACCGCTCCAGGATCGAGCAACAGAGGTCATTACACAGGCGGAGGAAGCCAAAAAAAATATGGCACAAAACCAGGTAGAGTGTGCAAGGATGGTCAACGACGAGATTGTAGTGCAGGTATTGGACACACTCAAGGAGAAGACCGTGCAGGCCCAAACGCAAGCAATAGAGCTCACAGAGAAGTTCCAAGCAATCATGAGAGAGATCAATGAAGCACACCAGGGTTAGGTGGCTCGGGACGAGCCACATGTTAGTGTTGGGGGTTTGTTGCAAGCAGGCTGAATCAGAAAGAAAGGCTATTTTGGGAAGAAAGACATGCAAGAGGAAAGCGATAGCTGGAAGGAAAAGAAACATGCATGCATACATGGAAGACCTAACGAAGCTAGGGTTAGGGATTTTGGTAAGATATTGTAATGGCTGATGAGCCAAAAACACATATAAATAGATACCTAGGAGGTCTAGGTGAGGAGTTCAGATTATGGAGTGTTACTCGCGTGAGAAGGAGTCACTAGTCTGTAACACGACTGTAATCTGATTCAATCTTGTAAGCTATTGAGCTGTAGAGGGTCAGAAGGGTATATCTTGAGGGTTAGATCATAGGCTGAGGAGCCTGGTGTGATCTAGTCTGCCTCATAATAAATCTTGACCCGATTGAGGACAAGTTGTAAAGCGCGCGGAGCTGTAGCTTTGGAACTGCCATAATAAAAGAGCTTGAGATCTAGATCTTTGTGGACGTAGCCCAGGGGGGGTGAACCACGGTAACACTGTGTTGTGGAATTAAATGAATGTGTCTCTGTGTCTGATTAATTGATGAATGTTGAATAAATGAAGTGGCTAAGTAGATCTGGTATTTTACATGCATACGTAGAATAAATGTTATTCCCGGATGTTAAATAGATTAGATAAAGTTTGTGACATACAAACACAGATCTCTCTCAGTCCTAGGTTGCCAACACTTGAGTATTGCATCCACCCATAAGAGCTATTTCGGGTGAGACTGCGGAGTGCACTCTGTGTATTGCGTTGCCTTCTGGGTAACCAGAGGGGCCGATAGTATTAAGGGACTTTTTTGGGAAGCTTCTTGGGTATGAACCGAGGTCAATCTGTAGTGGTAAATGGATAAAGAGGAAGGGGAAAACAAAACAACCAACAAATAATATGTGGTAGCATGTGCAACAAGTCGCGAAGCAATGTGGCTTCAAAAATTGTTGATCAGATTACTCGATATTGCAATGGAGGCGACCTGTAACTTGTGTGACAACTAGAGTTGTATAAGTTGTCAGAGAACCCAGTGTTTCATGATAAGTCGAAGCATATCGAAATAACGTATCACTATATCAGGGATATGGTGCAAAAGAGAGCAGTGAGGCTCCAATATATGGCTATCAATGAGCAGGTTGCGGATGTGCTAACAAATTTGTTGTCAAGGACGAAGTTCGAGTACTTCAAGGACAAGCTTGGTGTAGTCCCTCTTCAGAAGGAGTGATGGCTTTAGATGTTATCGTAGAGTAGTGGATGTCATGATGACATGTTGTATCTATTGGAGAAATACCCAACGACCTTGGATGCATGTTGAATAGACGAGGTACAGATGTTATCGTAGGGTACTGAATGTCATGCATAAGATATCTGATTTTTCTGCAGGAAACTAGATAGTCTCATGATCACATGTTGCAGCTATTAGAGAGCTACCCACCGTCCCTAGATGCATGTTGTGAAGTCACTATGGATTTCGTGTGATTTATATATTCGTGTGTCTGACAGTCAATGGTTATGAGCTCGTGTGGATGGCGACAATGTTAGATTCTGTGTCAGATAGAATGCCTTCCTCATTAGGAGGGGGTGTTGATATTTTATGTAATTTCAGAAATTATTCCTAAGTGTAATTGTGAAAGGGTTTATTGATAAGTCATGTCTTTTAGGTCTTTCAGAGTATAAACATGGGTTAAATCGAGTCATTTTGAGATCACTCATCGAATATAAGTACAAGAGAGTAGTGCACACTTATCTAGGAGGCTATTCTTGGTTCGTGTCTGGGTCTCTTTGGTCTTGATTTTGTGAAATAAAATTGTATGAAATTGTACATGTTGGAGGAATCTATACCGAGGAAAGTTTGCAGGGTTTTCCCCCCCTTGAGGGGTTCCCTGAGGATATATCTTATTGTTCAATGGATATCTATATTTCAGTTGTGATCCTTTTTCATATTAAATAATAATAAAAGAATATAATACTTTAATTGTTGGAAAAACATAAAAATTCAACATAACTAATCAGATGGTGCTCATATTTTTTGTAGGAGAAAAGGTCTACTTATAGTCAATACCCTCTCACTGAGAGAAACTTTTTGTAACCAACCATGCCTTGTAATTTTCAAGTGTGTCATCTGCCTTGTACTTGACCTTGTACACCCATTTGCATCCAACAGGTTTCTTCCTTGGTGGAAGAGATATGAGAGCCCAAGTTTTATTTTTAATCAAACTCTCATGTTTATCTACCGCAACCTTCTCTCATTCAGGTCTCCCTTTTTCCTCCTCAAAAACTTGTGTCTCATATACTTCTTGAACGTTGTCCATTAGAGAAAATTTGACCATATTAGGTTTCTTGATTGTGTTTCACGATGATTGTCCCTCGACCATCTTATATATCCAAACATCACCAATGGTGTTGTGCCACCATTTTTCTCTTTTTTGGATCTTCCCCATCGAATCTATCACCATTATTTGGGCGACCTACACATGTACTGATATCACCAAAATCAGATCCTGTAAACTCTTCATGCTTATAATCCTCCCCCTTTCAAGTGGAGCTACTTGAAGGTTGATCCCTGGATCCTAAGCCACAACAAGTTTTGGTTTTGGGATTTTGATCTTTGAAAAAGTATGGAAATGTCCAACCTCCTCATCAACTATGAAATCTCTACTAAAGCTCAACTGATTGGTGTTAACATCAACCAATTTATAGGATTTATAACTATTGTTGTACCCTATGATCACCGGTTTCTTAATCTTCGGGTCTAACTTGGTTCTCTTCTCATCTGGAATTAAGGAAATAATAGTAGAACCAAATACCTTAAGATGATTGAATCCGGGCTTCCTCCCATACCATGGTTCTTCTAGAGTCTTCTAATTCACCGCCATCATTGGAGATATATTCAACAGGTATATTTCTATGAACATTGGCTTATCCCAAAAATTGTTTGGAACACACCTGTTTTGCATCATCCACCCGACCATCTCTATGATTGTTCAGTTTCTTCTCTCAACCACTCCATTCTGTTCTGGAGTGTAGGGTGTAGTGAACTATATTTTGATCCCATGTTTAACACACAAGTGATTTAATTATTTGGAGCATAATTCCTCACCATTTTATGACCTAAGAGTGGTAATGTGAAAACTTGAATCTTTTTCTACTAAGGCTTTGAACTTTTGAAAATAATTAAACACATTAGATTTTAGTTTCAAAAAACACACCCATGTCTTCCTATTGTAGTCATCAATAAAAAGAAGGAAAAATATAGCACCGACAATGGATGCCATATTCATTGGTCCATAATGTATGTATGAACCAACTGAAGGATACTCTTTTATCTACAAGATTATCCTTCATCAAATGGAGCCATATGTTGCTTCCTTGCTTGGAAATCTCCACACATACCCTAAATCTATTACCGAATATCGGGAAGTCCATCTACCTAATTCTCGAGTCAACTAAGAGAGGTAGGTAAATTTAAGGTGTCCATACTATTGATGTCAAAGTATAGAGATGTCCAATGCACCCTTGAATACCAATGCATATTCCTTGACCTGTTCAATATAAACCAATCTGAATAGTCCATGATCCTCCAGACCAAGACCAATAGTCTTCTTTGTCACTTCATCAACTATATAGTATTTGTGATTGCTAAAATTGACATCTAGATGGGGGTAATGCCTCATAATCCAACTCACTAAAAGTAGATTAAGCTTCATTCCTGACACATAATGCACATTGAGGAAAATCAACATGTTTTCTCCAAAGGAAATCTACACATTCCCTTTGCCAACAACTATGTACTTGTCAATTGGGTCTAGCTCAAGTGGTTGTGAGAAGGAGTGTTATCCCTCCTACTCAGGTTCTATTCTCGTAAGTGACATGTTGACCTGATAATAAGTATATTTTTGTAATGGCTTCGAGGCCTGAAGAATCTATGGTTTAACCTAGGTACCATCCTCGAAATGAGGGGAAGTACCCTGAGGTTTTCCTTAGGCATTATTACCTGAATACTAATACTACTACTAATAATAATAAAAATTATTGTGCACTCTTCCCCACTACCAAATATGGCTAAGTCACTTGACAAATAAGTAGTGTACTTTGTGAACAAGTCCTTCCTCTTGGTGAAGTGTTGTGATGCACCTAAATTAATGTACTGAGTAGATGACCTATGTTGATCAGCTTTCTTTTTGGCCGTGAATGAAAAGAAGGACGATTCCTTCTCCTCTATAATTTCTATGATATGATACTTTTGTTGAGGGCCTCCTTGGTTGGATTTTTTTTCAACATACCTTTTTTTGCAGTGCTTCTTCATATGTCCCACATTTCCATAGTTGTGGCAAGTGATGGTATTCAAGCTCTTGGTTGCATCTTCATTATTGTCTTGACCTTTTTTGTTTTCCCATTTTCCTTTTCCCTTGACATTGGCTACAAAGGCATGTTCTAATATCTCTATCTCACTATTTCTATTGAATTGTTTCTTCCATCTATCCTACCATAAGATCGTATTGCATAGCTCATCAAAATTCAGGTGAACATTCATAGTGGTGATGTTCAAGGTATTAATAAAGTGCTCGTAAAAACATGGTAATATTTTCAGTGTGACTACCACCATGTCCTCTTCCATCTTCTGACCAATGGAGGACAATTGTTATATAATATCCTTGATCTTAAGTAGATGATCCTATAATGATGCACTCTCATCCATTGTGATAAAAAACAACATATTCCTTGGGAATAAGGCTCTCTTTTTTTTCAAAGTCTCATGCAAATATTTCAAAATCGTCCAAATATCTGCTGAAGTCTTCATTGTCTAGACTTCATGAAGAATTTCATCTATCATGGATAACTTAAGTAACATTATTGCTTCTCTATCTTTCTCATCAAACTTGTCCTAATATTTAGTCGCAATTTGTGGTCAGGTACATCGTTACCTAAGGCAATAGTATCCAAGCACTTGTACTAAAAAATGGCCAACATATGTTGCTTCTTTGTAATGTAGTTATTTCTAGAGAACCTTTGGTTTCCTTTCAACATGATGTTGGGTAAAGAGGCCATAGAAATGAGTCAAGAATGCAAAAGAATATACTAAAACATAATATATATTTTTTTAAATACACGTTCTTCCCTCTCTCAATTTGCAATCCTAGAGTAAGAACACTTGGATATTGGATATAAATGGTTGTAGTAGCCATGTATCACTAAAAAACACACAGATTTGTGATAAATCTTCTCAAAGATAGCCCAAAAATATGCATATTTTTCCAAATATGCTAAAAAATAGCCCAATAAACCATAGATCTATTCTCAAAATGCTAAAAAACACATAGATATATACAAATGTTCTCTCAAACAACTCTAAAACAATCATATCTGCTAGCAAGAAACACCAAATAACTCAATTTCAATTTGGATTTGCTGAAAACAATAAATTGACAACCAATTCTTCCATATTTGCAAATATGAGCATCAATACAGGAAATAATAGACTGAATTTGCTTGAAAATCCTTTGAATTGAAAGAATTTTAGAAATTTTAGTGAAGAACAAGTTTGTACAACTCCAATTTTTGTTTTGGCAGCTACAAAATATGTATCGCTGTACAACTATTGGTGGATTGATTTTTTTTGTCTTCCAAAATCTCGATCTCAAGGGTTTTGAACAAAAATGATTTCACTTCAAAGTTAAAAAAAATAAAATAATGCTTGGTTTCGAATGATCCAAAACCCTTTTGGCTCTTTGATACATCATCCATCTCTACTAGTAGAAATCTCCAAGTCTTCATGCTTGCACAAAATCTGTGGCACCTAGATTGTTGAAGTTGCAAGAGTGGAAACCTTGTCATTCAAAGGTCCAGAACTCTTGATATGGCTTCAAGAATGTTGGGCTATGATACCATATAATGGTAACATGAACACATTAAGAAAGCCAATATTGCATTAATAATGAGAAAGCGAAAGCCTTCTTATAAAGGGTTACAAGCTAGTCGAGTCAATCCACTTTATGAATGTGGGAAAGAAAAATAAAATATATATAAAAAAAAAGCTAAATTCGAAGTGACTTTATTAATGCCCATGTCTAATATTTAATTGACTATTATAATCTATTAAAAATTTTGACATTGACATTGGCATTCATTCACCGTTATTTCTCTTTATTCCACACTATGTTCTCATGTGGTATTCTTACATTCAAAATCTATGATTACCCAAACCGACATTGTGAATCCAAGAATACAAAGGTTGCATGAGCACAAAGGTTGGGGTAAGATAGGAAAATAATTACCTTCATTATATTGTTGCTTATTGACTTCAAGAACTACTCCACCATGCTTTCCTATAAACCAATCAATGTTTGGGCTCTTCTTACCTACACTGGAGCAAAAATTGGTAGTTATTCCTTAAGGATTGTATATCATAGAAGGGAAAGGTCAAGGATGTGATGTGTATGGATGCAAGAAGATAGTTTCATCATTGAATGATGGATATGTGAGGTTCATGGGGTGTTCTCTGGTGATAATATTGGTTGAGTAATGAGAGAAAGGGGTTTGAGTTGAGTGTGCTATAAGCATATAATTGGTCACTTCGCCTTGATGGACTTATAACATGGCTTGGGGGTGGCATATGCACTATATGTGTATGGTTGGGTGGTGGATTACTCTTATACAACAAGTTTATTGGACCAATTTCTTTAAAAATGAATGTTCATTCCATGTTTTATATTTCTACAATTTAACTCTTTTTTATTATTATGATGATGAATTATGCATGCATTGTGTGTGAATTTTCTTAAGGATGAATATGTCCATGTGTTTCCATGTTTCCCATGATTTCAATTAGTATATGTTTAAATGATTTTAATGTAATCTTTAATTCTGCCTCAAGCATGTATTCGTAGTATGTTGGGCTTCTTTTGGAAACCATATCTCCTTTTTTTATGGTGAATTTGGTTGGTTAATGGCTAAATTTTGAAATGGGATCAAGTGGGTACTCATTAATGGCTAGGGAGGCATGGAAAAGTATGTGACATTAACTCTATTTATCTATTGGACCACATATTATGAGGATATTTCAAATACCATTCTTTATAATCGCTTTGCACTAGATCATGCTTCCTCCACATCAATGACTACTAGTCACTTAGATTATGACTCCCACACACATGAATCATTGTTTTAGTCTACCATTGAGTAGGTGAATCACATACAAGTGGATTTGTTTCTTCTCAAACTTCAGTGGAACTCTTCAAATGATGTTTATCTTCATATCACTCCTATATTGAATATCACCCAAATTTTGAGTCTTCTCTTTTAGTCTTTAGGTGACTTGGAAATGGAGATACAATCTTCTTCAAAATAAAACCATTAAAATCAATTTGATATCATCCATATTTTGTTACAACAACATGATTCCTCATTCCAAAGCATAGAGGATGTGAAAACTTTGGCTTACAATTCCAACTTTAGCATTTGACATCTTGTTCAACAATAGGGTTCCCTTGCTTCCTTAGTTTCAATGGTAATGTTGAAGGTCATTGATAATGAGCATATTACATGGCTCGTAGAAGGGTCACCACAACCATAGATATATATGAACCTTCCTCTTGATCACAACGAGAGATGAAAATATTTCTCAATGGTGCACAATGGTTAAGAAAATGTGTTTCCTCCTTGAAGGTCACAAGTTCAAATCGAGAGCGGGGTAGGGTATGTACACCTTCGTAGACTTTAGCAGTAAAATTGATACATGGAGGGGGTCACTTGTTCTACAAACAAGGGGGTCTCATACACCAATTTGGTGTCTGGATTGGTCGTGACCTTAAAATTAGATTATTATTATTACTATATTAGGTATTAAATCTAGGACTAGGAAACTATACTATATCATTAAGCTCATTTTGTCAGATAGATATCACAAAATGTTCTTACTACTTTGGATTTCAAACAATTTATTAGGAAAACAACACAAGTAATGTATATATCCATTTAGATGTAATTCACGATTGACATCCCTTATTTTTCATAGTACAAATAAGATGATGATGGTGATGATTACTGTCAATTGAGACCAACTTTGGTCTATCAAACCTAAGCTTAAATTAACTAGTTTGATTTATTAAGTTGTTTTGATAATTGAATAATTTGGAAATGAATTTTTCTAGTTCCTTTTGATTTTTATGAGTTAACAAGATATGGAGTTTGGTTTTATTACAAATGTTTTGAAGATTAGATTTAATGAATTTTTAAGTTGGATAGTTCCATAGAAAATGATTTCATCCTCTATAATATATATCTCACAAATTGTATAGATGTTTTCATGTCAAGGTGTTTTAGGTCTTGCCCAACGCTCTGTCTCATTATGATTTTTATGGGAATTTGTTCTTATATTTTCAATATATATTTTATTTCTTGAGATGAAATCAACAGAAGGATAATTTTTGTCTTTTAACTTAGGGTTAATAATTTCTTTGTAGTAATTCAAATTTATCTTATTCTCAATATCCATATTGCTCCACATTTTCCTTTTAAACTTAATTATTATAGATTTTAACAATGTTAATATCTTGGACAACATCCTTCTCCATCATCCCACAATTGCTTAACCAAGATACCACATCTCTAGTCCAACCTCTTTTAAGCCTTGGGTGATTTTCCCTTATATTTCAAGTAGTGATAGGAAGCCTTGTATTCTTCATGTTAATTAGCTTATGCTTGTACATTATGTACAAGGTACTTAGTTGGAGCTTCATGTTAGTTTGGTATCCTTAGACACAATTAAAGTCCATCCATTGTGTCTAAATAATGTTTTTTCTCCACTTAGAGAAATATAATTTCTAGTCTTTTACTTTATAAAATAGTACATGCTTAATTGTAAAATAACTTTTGTTAATTGGTGGTTCTCTATGATGGGTACACAAACTTAGGGTGATATATAATACAATATTATACATAAAAACATCTCCAAGTCAAAGATATTAATATATACCTTAAGAGTAAATCATAATGAATATAAGGCTTAATACCATTAAGACCAATATAGAAAACACAATCAAAGAAATTGATAACAATGAGACTAACCACAATTAGATAAAAAACTCTAAAACTTGGAACACTCATTCTATCAGGTTTTCCTGGGCCTTTGTTGTTAGGATTTAGGCCCTACTAGTAACTAGGACTTGGTCTAGGCCTCCTCTTGGCTCTTTCATGCTCCAATGGTCCTAGTAGGAACCTCCATCTCTAGAGCCCCCTCCTTGGTGATCAACTTTGAATCCACCCCCTCTTAGTGCACCATGAACAAGACCACCCTTGTCATTGTTGTTGGAACAAATGCGTCGACATGTTTTCACTCCTCTATGGGAGATTATCTCTCCACTCTTTGAAGGTTCCATCCCTATAAGGGTCATTCGAGGTCCCCCCTATAACAAAATTGTCATTGATTCATTATGTTAATAATACTATTACACATGTATACATCAAGATTTGTCTTTAGACATGCATACAATCTTATCACAATCATAACTAGTTGAGATAATATCTCAACTCCACATTAAACTAGGAGCTAGTCTAGCTCTCATCCAACAACCTCCTAAAATCACTCAATAAGGCTATTCACATGGAGACACACTCTTTTTGACAGTAAGAAATACAAGAACAAATCATGTAGTTAACTATTCCAAAGCCGTTTGACGTTGACTTGTCCTTTTATACTACCCAATAAGCATTAGTAAGCTGATGAGTGTTGGGTGAACATATTTTTGGTCCAATGCATGAAGTGTGAGAAGCAATGTAGGAACCCTCACTCCACACAATTTTCCTTTCAGTTGTACACCCTAGTGCCAAGCAAGTGATGAGTTCCTTATTAAATTAATACAATGTTACAAAAGGCTTTCCCAATTAATCAACTATAGTTTTAAATTTGGATAGCCTTGAGGATTTAAAACCACTCTCCCACACTAAAACCAAGGATTTTTGAGTGCTGGTGTAACAAAAGAAACATATCCAAGTTTATGTTAACATGTTATATGGTTAATTTTAGAGTTGAGATTAGTGAAAGGATTTTGTGCTAGTGGATTTGTAAAAATGTAAATGACTTGGAAAGGAAAAAGACTAAAAAATAAATGTCTTCTTTCATTTTGTCTTTTAATTTAGTTTTCTAAAATAAGACAAATAAGCAACTCTAAGAATATACAATCAACAACAAACAAACGACAAAAAGGGAGGAAATTGCTATCAAAACTGAGAGAGCAAGAAGAGCAGGATGTGAAAACTTTGAACAAAATCTTAGTCATATTGGATCTTTGCTCAACAAAACTCAATAATGCAAAGAACGCATGCAAGTATAAAAAAACAAGTAAGATGAGCAAGGTTTCCACCATCTAACCACAAGAAAATCCTGAAAATAGTTGATTTTCTCTTGAGAAAACATTACGTGCAAGTTTAGAAAGGTTTGTTGAGTGAAAACATGTCTGTGACTGTATGGTTGTGTGTATGCGATAGGGAAGGAAACGTGCACAAGGAAAAAGTGCATGCATGGATTTTTAGTAGTCCATTGCAACATTCTCAACATTATAGAAGGCTATAAAATGGGCATGTGCTCAAACAAAGGTGTGCATAGGCCAAAGTGTGCCTAGAACGTGTGTGTGTGTGTGTGTGTGTGTGTGTGTGCATTAGCAAAAACCAAAGGTAAACAATAGAAAAAGAAAAAACACACCTGTAGCATTTTCACATACCTGAGGGGAAAAGAGGCAATAAACAACAAGAAGACCATAAAATCCCCCAAAACCCAAAAATAATCTATAAAAGGACAATCTTGGAAAGTGGCCACAAGTTCAAAATTAGTGGAGTTGTCATCCCGTTTAAAATAAAATATAGAAATAATATATCTAATTCAACCTCACAAGTATATTGGTAACATAGTGAACAATAAATAAAGCCATAGTATGCCCTCGTTAATAAACAACCATTCCTTCGCTTATTTGCAATCAAAGGTATGTTTTTGAGAGAGAGAGAGAGAGAGAGAGAGAGAGAGAGAGAGAGAGAGGATTGAGTTTGCTCCAAAGTATTTGAGAAGTTGCACCTTTAGCATAAGTGACAGGAGGAGGAGATGGACTTTCCAACCAACGATGGTTTCCAAAGGTAGTCATGCACACAAGAAACAAAACAAACACCTTTGTTCTCTTCTACAATATAGCAAACCCTATATTCTAAGTGCTTGTAAGAATATAAATCCTTAAGATCTATGTAATATTCATTCCATGAAAATGTAAATCAGAATGCATGAATTAAGTAAATTACACAACAAATATAGGGGGGAAAGAGAGTATTTTATTAAAAAAAATGAGAAATCAAATACAAAATGTTACCTTATCATACAAAGAGGTAATCTCCCAAACTCCAATTCTTCAAGGTTCCGTCCTTTATTTCGCGTCAATGGTGTTTCTTGGCATTCAATGGTGCAAGTATAAAGTGGGGGCTCACATTTTCTACAAAATAACTCTAGATCCAACCAAAATGATCCTTAACCCATATGAAACAAGCTCTTAAAAGTAGTGATCAAGATAGACCAAATCACCATAGGAAAGTGTGTATCCATAAACCAAGCACATTGGGATTTGTAGAGGTGAACAAGGTTGCCTCAATTGACATAACAAAGTGCACACATTAATTTTGACGACCTTTTCAAAAGGGTGTGCATGGCGCTTAAGGTAAAAACTTGTGCATATCATTGTTTTTTCCTTTTTCTAGAGTGTGCATGGTGCTCAAGGAAGAGGTTGTGCATATCATGTTTTTACAAGATCTAGGCACTATTATATTCATCTTCCAAACTCTAATACTGGTATGTTTTCAAAAGTCAACACTAAATGTCTCGTGAGGAAAAAATGGCATGTTAACAATCAATTTTTGAATGCTCACCATCAATTCAACACTCCTCAAAATCATTTTTGTGTGGATTGGTCACCTCATCTTCTTCCCTGATAGTGTCATTTTTTACTTGTACGTGATTGGAGCTCATGTTAGTGGGGATCTAACATGATTATCATTTGCATCGACCATCTTGGGCTATCCCACTATCTAATTATCAATTTAAATTGTTGATATTTAACTTATAGAATTATCCAATGGTGTACCTGATGTTGGACGAAGGTCCGTTTTTGGGAAAATGTTATTTTTGGAGAGAAGAGAATGAAGGAAAAATAGCATGTGTGAGGGAAGCATGCGAGGCGCGCATCCAAGAGAGACCTAACGAAATTAGGGTTAGGGTTTTTGTAGAATATGGTAATGGATGATGAGCCAATAATATGTATAAATAATACCTAGGAGGTCTAGGAAAGGGCCTACCATGCCCAGATGAATAGTGAAGAGAGAGATGAAGGTTGTAAAGCTTGTAGAAGTTGCCTTATTTTTGTAAGCTGGTGAGCTATAGAAGAGTTGAGAAACTCGGTCTCGAGGGTTAGATCACAAGCTGAGGAGCCTAGTGCGATCTAGTTAGCCTCACAGGGATCAAGAAGCCTGTTGAGATTGTAAGATCCAAGACTGTAAACGAGCATGGTGTGACTATTGTTGAGACATAATAAAATAGATTGAGAGACAAATATTTGTGGACGCAGCCTAGGAGGGGGTGAACCATGGTAAATCTTATGTTATGTGATTGAATGTATGCATCTCCATTATTGTTAATGATTAAATGCAAGTTGAATGAATGAAGGAACTAGTTAGATATGATATTCCACATGCATGAGTAGAGTGAGTGATTAATTAACATGTTAGACTAAATAAATGAAGATTACAAGGTACAAGCGTATATCCCCCCTCATTCCCAGGCTGCAAGAGTTTGAGCATTTCAACCACCCATAGAACTATCTCAGGTGAGACTGCGCAGTGCACCATGTTTACTGTGTTGCCTTCTAGTTTACCGGGAGGGACAATAGTTTTAGAGGGATTTTGTTGGGAGCTTGTTAAATCTGAACCTGGGTCAACTTATGGAAGCAGGGTAAGATCAGAGTAGATAAAAAGGGTTAAAACCCTACAAGTAATCTAAGACCAACAAATGGGTTTGTTTCCGGTTGGAACATAATGGGATTGAGTGAATAAGATCTGTTGAAGAAGCGTAAAAGTGATGCCAGATATGGGGACAAAACCATGAGAATGTAAAAGGAGATATTGATACCATGGAACCCAACGAAGGCAGAAATAGAGAGCTGGTTCAAAACAAAGGAGTTGGATTTTGTACAGAAAGATAATAGAAACCCAAAGTTAACACCGCACAAATACCTGGACAAGTACGTATTCAGTGACTTGCATGAAGTATTTTTCTGTGATTTCCCGCATGTATTGTAGGAGTGGATATTAAGTTTGAAAGACAACCATGCTACAAATCAGATCAAACAGCTAGAGTGGAATCCTACATAGATCATGCACTTACAACAAGTGGATAATAAATTTACACACGCAGTAGATTTCTGGTTAGACAACATTATTGCAGGATTTATCACAGAATTTGCAGTAGATACTATGAAGTCTTACAGCGCAGTAGATCAAGAGTTCCTAAGGGGACCTCGAGGTAAGTATGTATGATCGTTGTATACTTCCATTAAGATATTTCTATATAAAAAGGGTGTAATAACAATGGCCTCAGACAACTAAACTTCCTTGCGTGCATGGGGGAAGGGGGGAAGCACTGACAAGAGATGGAGAAATGGAGGAAGAAATAGATAAAGGAAAGAAGGAGGAGGCCTTGGATGCAATCACGATGGAGGAAGGCCAGATCAAGCAGATCATGGCAACAACTAGAAGAACGTGCAGTGGATTACCCTACCAATATAAGATGAACAACAAGAAGAGAGTCGTAGCCATGAGGGAATGATTGGAAAGCGATGAAGAAGAGGTAGAGGATCTTCTGGATGTGGAGCAGATTGAGGAAATCCTGCACCCGACATACGAAATAAAGACAAGAGGTCCAAGAACATGAACAAAAGGTAGCACTCCTATCCATAGCAGTGTCAGTGTGGAACCCATAAACCCATGTGCAACTAATACAACAAGAAGAACACCACCATTTAGATAACCGAACTTCAGAAGGAAGACAACAAAAAGTACATCTAGTCAAGGAGAAACAAATGGAGGAGCCAGTTCATGAAGTAGTAGCCAAGTATCTACACCACGTGGTGGTAGTAGTTCATCATTCAGGATGGTAGGACACGATCCCACCATCAAATTACCAAAATTCAATGGAGAGGCATCGAAGGACCCTGAGAATAACTTGTTCATTTGTGAAAATATATGGGAAGAAAAATAGATCATGGATGAGGAAACTAAACTTGCACATTTATCCATCACACTAAGGGACTGCACATTGGATTGGTACGTGAGATTAGTTGCAAACAGTCCACCAGGGACAACCAGAACGATTGTGGATATCAAGAAGGTATTGATAAATGAATTCCATAAACCTGGCTCAGAGGATAAATACATGAATGAGATGATAGAGATCAGATATAAACCGAGAGAATTTGTGTGGGAGATTGACCAGAGATTCAAACGATTGAAGGGAAAGCTAAAACATGTCATGATAAACATGCAGCATAGGCATTTGTTTGTCAATTCCCTGCTACCACACTTAAAGTACCCTTTGAGACAACAAAAGTTTCAAACTCAGGTAGAGGCTCTACATGCAGCCCTATAATTGGAAGAGAACCAATATCAGAAAATAGATCCTGCCATAGAGGAGTTGAAGGAGGATCTGAATAACTTAACATTTCAACTAAACCAGAATAGGGGTAAGGACAAAAGAGAAGTTGTTTAGTGTACCACATGTAGGACAGAGGACACCACAAGAATGAATGTCCAACATTCACACAGTACATGGAAACCGAACTTCCAAACCCTTTTCTATTAGGAGGAATGTGGTGTGAGATATGTAAGACATAGGGGCATGATCCATATCACTGTCCAATGATGCGGAAATACCAGAAAGTGCCTAAGAGTTCATATTTCAACTTTTGCAAATCAGTAGGCCATGATGACAAAGATTGCAGGACAATGGGGATGACAAGGGAACGAACATTAGATACCTATAGGGTGCAGGCAGAGATGATGACATGGAAATTTTCACCACAATTCAACCAAGTACTAACCCCATTTAACATTGCACCAAAACAATACAACATTGTGCAGCCGCAGTACAATACCATGCAACCACAATATAATCCCACACAGTATAACCAGGGGCCCCAGTACAACGCACTGCGAGAAGATCGAGTTGGCTACAAAGATGGAGGACGAGGAATAGGAAGATTTGGAAGAGGCAGAGGACCAGTGGTATTTCACAATTGTAAAAAACTAGGACACTATGCAAGAGAATGTCCACTTCCACCTAAGACATGTATGTATTGTCGCGCATCAGATCATGATACAGAAGAGTGTCTAACGCTATTGGGGAAGATCCAGGAAAAGAGAAATCAGAACAGTCAGAATGTTTAGTGGATTTGTACATAAGAAAGGGATGATAGAAGAAATATCAACATAGTTACATGCAAAGGAGCTAAGACAGGAAATGACGCAGTAAGACAAGATCCAACACAACACCAATGGGTGAAGAAGAATGTCAAACCACAGAAGCAGTTTGATGTGTAGAATGAAAATGGGATATTCCAGCAAGCCAGACAAGAATTCTTGAAGCCATACATTGCATCTACATCAAATGCACAACATGCTCAGGACGAACCAACATATGAGATGCCTTCATTACTGGATCATACTAATGAAGCACAACCTCTAAGAAAAGTAAGTACCATAAAATATTTTATGCACTCCTGTGTTATTCTATTAAATGACCAATCATTTGTTAAAATTTTGCAAAATATGCTAGAAATATGTAAATCAGAGGTACAGGGGAAATTAGAATAGAAAATAGTCAATCGCCTACATACAAGAAGGAGGACAAGTAGGGAATTCAGATTATGCTAACATCGAAGATTTCAATATGGGGGACATCATATTGGATTTAGGCTCTGAGGTGAATGTGCTACCCAATAAGACATGACAATGTATGGGAGAGCCCACACTAGGATATTCACCTGCTCATTTGAAACTAGCAAATAAACACATAGTTCTACCAATTGGAAGGCTAAAGGGTGTGATAGTATATCTAGATGGAGTGCGCACCAAGGCAGACTTCGAGGTAATAGAAATAGTGGATGGCACAACACCTTACCCAACATTTCTTGGACTGGATTGGACGTTCGACAATCAGGCCATAATCAATTTGAATATGAGGAAGATGGCATTTGATTCCGGAGAATACTGAGTCATTTTTCTACTAGACCCATCAGAAGAAGAAAGGTTTGTAGAAACCACTTGCTTAGACCTGGAGGAAATGAACGAGTTGTACAAAACCACCACGCGAGAAGAAGACTATGTGAATCCAACTGCAAATGGGGTACTCAGTTAGAGAAGTATCATGTCATGCGCGTCAGACTCAGATAGAGGGTTGGAAAATTGGCAGTAGAGATTACATGAAGTCTCCACAAGAATATGTGCAAGAATAGACCGCACAGTACAATGGATAGGTACATAGATAAGAGAACCTCCTAGCTTTCATGGGGTGAATGACTTAGAAGAAATCCTAACATGATATGAATATGCAGTGTTACAAAATCAGAGGCTCTTAGCTCTGGACATAACACTCAAGGAAACACCTGCAATATGGTGGGGTGTGCACAAGGAGACCGTGAAAGACTAGTACCAATGCAAGAGATTACTGCGTATTAGGTTCGACGTAGAGAAGAAGAGAAGAATGATGCAAAGATATGATGGACATGGGTCACCTTTGGAACACTTGGAGAAGTGCAGAACATTTTGGACGATAACACCACCATAGGAATGGCCTCATTACTTTATTCATACACTAGAAGGAATCCCAACAAACGGGTATGTAGACTAGGAATTGCGCAGATGAACTACAGAATGGACAATGATACAACAAAACTTTACAGTCACTTTCTCATTTGAACATGAGAACCCAAACATAGACTTAGCACTCAAACATATCAGAGGGGTGATATTCAGTAAGGAACCATAAGTTGAACTTATGACAATAGATCAACAACAAAACAGACAGACAATGAAAGAATTGTTGTCATGTTACCATGTGCAGGAAGAAGCGCCAGATGAAGAGGACCTGTGGAACATTCATATATTAGAAGTTTAAGGTGAAAGAGAGGTGGAAGGTCCACCTCTGGAATTAGAAGTGTTTGTTGCGCTGATCAAGGTGAAGAAAGTTAATATTGGGACAATCGAGAATCCCAAAATGGCCATCATTGGAGACTACTAGGATGAGAAAACAGTAGAAAGCATAACAGAGTTACTGCACGAGTATAGTGACATGTTCCCAACAACCTTTACAGAAAAGAAAGGCATGGAAAGAGAGCTTAGAGAGATGAAGATACCTCTCAAATCAGAGGCTAGATTAGTCATACAACGATCATATAGACTGAACCCAATATATAAGCAGGAAGTAAAAGAAAAAATTGATAGGATGTTGGAGGCCAGAATCATAGAACCAATGGAGGAATATGAGTGGGTGAGACCTATGGTAGTTCAGGAGAAGAAGTAGGGAGGAATAAGGATATGTGTCAACCCGAGGAAGTTGAATGATAATTTCCTTCATGACTGTTTCCCTACCCCTTTCACAGATGAGGTATTAGAGAATGTAGGAGGTCGGGAATCATACTCATTCACAGATGGATTCTCAGGTTACCATCAAATCAAGATAGCCCCAGAAGATAGGTACAAGAACAATTTTTCCAAAGAATGGGGATCTTACCAGTACATAGTGTTGCCTTTTGGGTTGAAGAATGCACCATCTATATTCTCAAGAGTAGTCATAGCTTCTTTCAAAGAATTCATCCATCAATTTTTAGAAGTATACCTAGATGATTGGACATTATATAGTCTATTGAAGGACCATGTAGAGGTGTTAAGGATGATGTTAGAAAGATACAGGCAGTGTCAAATATCGCTAAATATCAAGAAGTGAATCTTTGGAACACCTTTTGGGATACTATTGGGCCATATAGTATGAAAACAAGGATTGCTAGTAGATCCTACCAAGATTGCAGTGATTGTTAATCTACCACCACCAAAATCAATACGTCAGTTGAGAGAAACATCGAGACACACAGGTTACTACAGGAAATTCATAAAAGGGTATGTGCAGATCACTGTGCCCATGGAGAAACTGTTGAGGAAAGATAGCAAATTTCAGTGGAATGAGGACTGTCGGCGAGGACTGGACACTCTAAAAGAGAAGATGGTAACAACACTAATACTTATATTCCCATATTGGGAAAAGACATTTCATTTGCATGTAGATGCATCAACTATAGCACTCATATCTATTATGGCACAACCAGGAACAAGGGAATTGGACCATCCTATAGCATTTGCTAGCAAAAAACTTTCTGAGTCAGAGCATAATTACAATACCACAGAAAGAGAAGGCCTATATATGGTTTATGCACTCCAGAAGTTCAAAAATTACTTATTGGGTAAACATTTCAAGATGTTTACAGATCATTCAAACCTCAAATACCTAGTCAATAAGCCAGTGTTGGGGGGGGAGGACTTGTAGGTAGTTACTATTGTTCCGAGAATTTGATTTTGAAGTAATAGTCAGGCCAGTGAAGTTGAATGCAAGACATGATCACCTATCAAGGATCACTAATGGAGAGGAACCTATGAACTTAGAGGACAACTTCCCTAATGCACAACTATTTTCAATCCAAGTAGTTGATGAATATTTTGTTGACATCATTTAATACTTGAGTACAGGGACCGCGCCACAAGAATTCAACACTGCGCAAACAAAAAATATGGTAGTATGAGCTGCAGATTATCAATTGATTGCAGGACACTTATATAAGATGGGTGCAGATAGCATCTTGAGAAGATGTGTACTAGAACATGAAAGACCTAGGATTTTAGCAGAGGCCCACGAGGGAATATAAGGAGGACATTATGCAGGGAAAGCTACCATGTAGAAGGTATTGCATGTAGTACTATGGTGGCCGACTGTTCACAGAGACACAAAGGACTACTGCCAGAGATGTGATGTATGTCAGAGGGTTGGTAAACCTAATATACGGGACGTGATGCCCCTAAGACCACAAGTAACCTTGTAGGTATTTGAAAAATGGGAAATAGACTTTGTGGGACCAATTAACCCACCAAAAAAGAGGTCGGGAGCAAGGTATATCATTACTACGATAGAGTATCTAACGAGATGGGACGAAGAAGCACCAGTAAAAGATTGCAACGCAGAGAAAACAATGCACTTCTTGTTTAAGAAAGTGATCGCTATATTTGGATGCCCAAGAATTTTGATGAGTGACCAAGGCACTCACTTAATTAACAATACTATTAAGGCTATGATCGAGGATTTTAAAGTCTATAATCAAAAGAGTACACCATATCACCCTCAAGCAAATGGAACAGTGGAAGCCTTTAATAAGATCCTAAAGAATGCTCTGACAAAGATTTGTAACGTCAATAGGCATGATTAGGACTTGAAAATACCAGAAGTACTATGGGAATGCAAGACTACATGTAAAAAGTTGACAAGACAAACACCATCCAGGCTGGTATATGGACAAGAAGCAGTGGTGCCATTAGAATTTTTGGTACCTAGGCTGCGCGTAGTAGCAATCACCAACATGATAGAACGTGGCGCAGTTCAAGAAAGGCTAAGTCAGTTGTTGGAGATGGAAGAAGATATAATCTTAGCAGGATTTCACCAAGAAGTACAGAAAGCAAGGGACAAATCCTGGCAAAACAGACACATTAAAAGGAAGAGTTTCAAGGAGGGAGACCTAGTCTTGGTGTACGACAGTAAATTTCTTCAGCACCTAGGAAAATTCAGAATACAATGGTTTGGACCATATGAAGTAAAGACTGTCACAGATGGAGGAATTTTACAGTTGAAGGATCTAAGAGGCACATAAATCAAAGGAATGATCAATGTTTGTTGACTGAAACTGTACATGGACAGTCGACCTCCTAGCACTTAGGAAGTTACCACACAGTAGGTAAAAAAAAAAAAAAAAGAGTTAGTGCGACAAAGAAGGAGTTAGCGTGACGAAAAGAGCAAAGTCCACGCACAACACAAGACCGACACACTACGCACCAAGGAATGGTGAGATAGCACAAAGCTGTCGCACACAAAAAAATCCCACTGCATTGGAAAAAGGACCAACGGTTAGAAAAATGGCGGATTACAACAAAAAGACGCCAACTGACAGTGTCTATCTAATTCAATGTCAAGTACTCTTGAAGCGTCATTGCATTAATCACACCAACTAGCAGCCTCGATCAAACACGAACTTTCAAAGCGACTTCGCATTAATCGCACAAACTGGCAGCATCAAGGAAATTGAATTTCACATACGCGGGAAGCGCCATTTCATTTAAACCACAACTCGGGTAGCTTCTCTAAGAATCTTCACGACACTTTCTATATAAGGAAGTCATGCGGGCAACATAACGCTTATTGTGAAATTGTGGAACCATGGAGCGATAAAGTATACAGAGAGGAGAGCGATTTAGCAAGAGAAACAGAGCGAACCAGTTTGGCATAAACCAACCTTAACCACCATGGCACCACCCAAGTTCGGTGCATCGAACCAGGCCTACAGGAAACCTCGAAGCCATCATAGAGCACCACAACAACCACGGGGAATGGAATAGTAACCCACAAAGGTTGTGGAAGTCGTGAACTTGGATGACATTCCCTCACCTCACATGGAACCAGCGAGCCCCACACATGTGGTGGAGGAATCCCAACCAACAACAGCGGTTGGCATGGATGTAGACATGCAAGAAATTGGACAGGGCCAGCAGGCCGAGTACGTAAGTAATCCTTCATGCCCTGAACACGTTGAAGGGACGTAGAGGGTAAATGGGACAACCCTAAAACATACAGAAGCGGTCGCGCTAGGACAGTCACACATAACAGATCCTGAGCAACAGAAGCAGGGGCTACTAGAATATGTTACTGATCGACCATAATCTTATGGCGATGAGGGAACAATGGAGGCTGGAACCTCAAGAAAACCACCACAATGAAAGGGAAAACAACCCATGGTAAGGTCACCGCGCAGACATGATGCAAAAATCATAGTCCTACTGCACATTCCTTAAGGGGTGCATGCCACGCCTAACCTTCTGGGGTGTGTGGAAAGACTGCGCTACTCGGACCACGACGTGGCCGACATAGAAAAGTTCCTAGAGTTTGCAAGGAAGGTTTTCCTAGACAGTGTAGGAACAGGGCCCTTCAGGGATCCCATTTTACAACCAAAGTAGTGGGCAGCCAGATTGGCCAACACCAGAATTCTCAACCTATTGGATATTCCACATTTTGGAAGGGGTTGGGACGAAAACAACTGCGTCGATCAATTGATGGAATTCACCCATGGAGGTTACCTATGGTTGGAAGAGCTCATCTCTATAGACATGGAGATCATTGATTTTATCACCGGTATGCCATCTCGAGGGGAGAATCCAACCCAGTGTCTCGACGACAAGATAAAGGAGAAGGCACTGGCGGAGGAGATGAAAAATACATACGACATGGAGCGAGGGTCGCACAGAATCATTATCAAGCACATCAGTGACCCAAGAACAAGGTTGGCCACCAAATCGATGGCTTGTAAACTACTTAGAAAGTGTCACAAGGAGGAAGTCCTTGTCGAGGTCGTCGTGGTTGCAGTGTAGTGCGCGAAGGGCACTATGCTTAGTTGGGCCCCGTACTTTCTAAACCTATTCCTTGACGACTGCAGAGACATGCAAGAGCTCGAAACAAAATTTCACTACTCTTAGATACTAATCCTGATCGCCTTGATCAGATGGAGGGAGTCGCAGTACACATATTTTTGTGAGCAGACCAGTCATTGCTGCGTAGTGCGGTACACATCACTGGGGAGCACGTTGGACCCTAAAATCAAAAGTACCAATGGAATCACATTTACATGGTACTATAATTAGCTCCAAGAGAGCATTGCTAATAGTTGGAGAATTACTCCAGAAGTGGTTGCGCAATACCTAGATATAGCGAGCTTTAAAGTAACCAGGCACACAGTATGGATCCAAACAAGAAGGGATCCCGAGAAGGAATGGCTGCAGCTTAGATACTGTGTCAAAGAAGAAGACCTAGAGATGGCAATCAGGGATTGGCAAGATGACTAGAGAATTCCAATCCTCACTCAAGATATGACTACAAGTACGGAGACCGATGCAGGGCAAGTTAAGACACTTGCTGGGGATAAAGTTGTGCCAAGGAAGCCAAAGCCATGTCAAAAGACAACACAACAAAAGAAGGTGGGTGTGCCAAAGAAAGGTACCCAGGCCAAACAAAAGGACACTACCCCAGCACCAAACGAAATAGAAAAAGGGGTTGCGACAACATAAGGAACCTCATCGACTGCCACCCCGCAGGAACAAGGCCAGACCAAGAGGCCTATCATCCACATTGGGGGTGTGCGCAAAAAGTCCAAGGCACAGAAGCAGCCACCAAAATATACAATCACCGAGGATGATGCTGACCTTGTGGCCGAAAGAGTCTAGGACTGTGCAACTAAGGAGTTTTAAGACACCCAACACCAAAGAGGTTTCATTTAGGACGAGCTAGCCGACATAAAGCAGGTCCTATAGAAGATCAGAGGCGCACATAGGACGGACATGGGAACATAGTCATTCCCCACAACATCAGAAGAAGACGCCAGGACTGTGCCGAGCGATCACGATACAATCCAAACCATAGCGCAAGCAAGACCGGCCTTCCATATTACACCCAGCATGCTGCGCATGGATGAGATCGTCGCCAAAACAACCATGAAAGAGTTGGCACATATATAGTTAGTAATGCAGAGAATACCAACCAAGGCACTATACAAACTACAAGTTAGTGTCGCACAGGAGGTGCAGTTGAGCGCATGAACAAAGCAACAGAGTTGCAGCAAATGAAGGAGAGCAAAGAGGAGTTGGAATTGGTGCTCTATCAGGTCAAGCTAGAGACCAAAGATGAGAAGGATCGCGCAGATAGGCTCGAGAAAGGAGTGGATGAAACCTATAACAGGATCTCAAATATCACGCAAATAACAAAGCCTACTACAATGCAAAAGATCGATCATATTGTGCAAACAATTCATCAATACAGGCAGGAGATTGAAACTCTCCAGGAACAACTCATTCCTACAAAATCCCGGAGGTGAAGGAACAAAGGAAGCAGGAAGCTACAGGACAGATGGAGGAAATGGAATGACAAGTCAGCGCAGCTGTGTACTTGTTTGAGCGGGCGACGCAGTTATAGACAATGCTAGAAGAAGATGAACTGGTCCAACAGTGGGACCAGTAAGAGGAGAAGATAAACACAACTATCTAGGACCTCAAGCAGAGGCAGAGAACAATGAAGATCATCGAGCGCCTCAAAGGATTGCAAGACATGAAGAAGCTGCCAGATCTAGTAGCTGCACAGATGAAAAAGAAGGATTCACAAGCTCAAATGGAACCTATCCAAGAGCTAACCGCGAAGGTTATTTCATAGGAAGAGGAGGCAAAGAAGAACATCGAGCAAACACAAGCAGAGTGCGCATAAATGATATGAGAGGAGATCAGAATGCAAGTGCTAGATGTGCTCAAAGAAAAGGCCGCAGAGACTCAAACACAAGAAAGGGAACTTGCATACAAGTTCCACACTCTAGCGGGATATGTGGAGGAAACACGTGCAGTCTAGGTGGCTCGGGATGAGCCACATGTCAATGTTGGGGGCCTGTTGGACGAAGGAGGTCCAATTTTGGGAAAAGGCCATTTTTGGAGAGAAGAGCACGAAGGAAAAGTAACACGTGCGAGCAAAGCATGCGAGGCATGTATGGAAGAGAGACCTAATGACATTAGGGTTAGGGTTTTTGCAGAATATGGTAATGGATTATGAGCTAAGAATATGTATAAATAATACCTAGGAGGTCTAGGAAAGGGCCCGCCCTGCTCGGTTGAAGAGTGAAGAGAGAGATGAAGGTTGTAAATCTTGTAGAAGATGCCTTCTTTTTGTAAGTTGGTGAGGTAGAGAAGATTCGAGAAACTCGGTCCCGAGGGTTAGATTGCATGTTGAGGAGCCTGGTGCGATCTAGTCAGCCTCACAGGGATCGGGAAGCTTGTTGAGATTGTAAGATCTAAGACCGTAAACGCGTGTGGCGCAACCTATTGTCGAGACATAATAAAAGAGATTGAGAGCCAAATCTTTGTGGATGTAGCCCAGGAGGGGGTGAACCACGATAAAGCTTGTGTTACATGACTGAATGTATGCATATCCATTATTGTTAATGATTAAATGCTAGTTGAATGAATGAAGGAACTAGTTAGATATGATATTCCACATGCATGAGTAGAGTGATTGATTAATTAACATGTTATACTAGATAAATGAATATTACAAGCTAAAACCACAAATTACCCCTCATTCCCAGGCTGCAAGCGTCTGAGCATTGCAACAACCCATAGAACTATCTCGGGTGAGACTGCGCAGTGCACCCTGTGTACTGCACTGCCTTTTGGTTTACTAGAAGGGCTGATATTTTTAGAGGGATTTTGTTGGGAGCTTGTTAAATCTGAACCTGGGTCAACTTATGACAGTAGGGTAGGACCAAAGTAGATAAAAAGGGTTAAAACCCTACAAGTAATCTAAGACCAACAAATGGTTAACCAACACTTGATCAATCTTAACAAGGTCTCTAGCTTGATCTCATTCAAGGATCTCTTTATTGAAGATCACATTCCAACTATATATGTATGGGATGCTCCAATGGAATCCACAACTTACATCCCTTGATCCCTTCCCTACAACCAATATGAATGCGCTTGACATATTATTTTCAAGCTTCTCCCTTCTCTTTGGGGACATGCATGTAAGCCTCAAATCCAAAAATTCTAAGATGTGTTATAGAGGGCTCTTTGCCACTTCAAGCCTCATTTAGTGTCTTACCAACCAAAATGGAGCTAGGTGATATATTATTAACATAAATTGTTGTGTACATTACCTCAATACAAAAATTTCTCAATCCAACATCCACTCATGCTTTTGGCCTTCTCCAACAAGGTCCTATTCAACCTTTCAACAACTCCATATTGTTGAGGTGAATATGGACTCATATTCCGCCTTACAATTGTTGATGTTTGGACAACATCGGGAAGACATTCTTCCAGATATATATATATATATATATATATATATATATATATATATATATATATATATATATATATATATATATATATATATATATATATATATGACATGATATTTATAATACAAGGTATACATATATATAATAAATAAGCAGTTATTGATTATCCAAGGGACGCATCCTTTCATGGATGGTCACCATATGTTCTCTTTATATGGAACTCTCATCATTGTAATAATATATCAATATATCGTAATCATTTTGTCTTAGCATTTTCTATTGTACTTGTGTCTTTGTGCATGGTTATTCTTCTTGTGATCTCGGTTATTACTGTTGCTATTGTTCATGGTTTATGCTTCAGTTTATGTAAATTTGTAAAGAAACAGAATGCAATTGAACAACATTAAACTCCAACATGGTATCAGAGCAATGTTCTTGAAATAATACTATTGCACATGCTTTGACCTTCTACAGAAGCTCGTCGTACCTTTCCTACAATTCACTATTTTGTTGCAGCTGCAACTTGGGTTAAGGTTTCTACACTTTTCCAACAACCATGGCGAACCGTATTTTGGTGGAAGATAGGCTTGATGGAACAACCAACTTCATTTCTTGGGAATATATATTACTCATCACTCTAGAAGAGAGTGACATAATGAAGTACGTTGAAGAAGTTGTACCAGAATCAACTGATGATGCAAAAAAGTCTCAATGGAAGAAGAATGATGCAAAATCTAGAAAGATCATCATCTATTCTATGAGAGACCATTTAATCCCTCACATCTCCAACTTGAATACAACTAAGTAGATGTATGACACCTTGAAGAATTCGTTTGAGAGAAACAACACCAATAGAGCACTTGCCTTGAGACACTAACTTCAGAATCTCAAGATGACAAAGTCAGATACAATTGCCACCTTCTTCATGAAGATTTCAGAGATCAAAGATTAGTTGGGTGCTATTGGTAAAATCATCTCTGACAAAGAACTTGTCATGATTACCCTTAATGGTCTTCCAAGCCATTGGGAGACATTCATTCAAAGTATCGATGGGCAATCTAAAATTCCCAAGTTTGATCGTTTATGGGCACAATGTACTCAGGAGGAGATCAGACTTGCAACTAGAGATGTGCAATGTTCCCATCATGATGACAATCAAGCCCTTGATACTCATGCAAGGAAAGGAAAAGGAAAAAGAAGAGGTTTCTACAAAAAAATTAAGAGAAGGAAGTCAACACTAGCTTCAGAACACAAAAAGGACATGTCAAAGATTCAATGTTTCATATGTGACAAGTATGGCCACTATGCGAAAAATTGTCCTACATTGAAGAAAGGAAAGAATCATGCTTTCAATGCTAATGTTGATTCAAAACCACCTCAGAGGAAGTCAAGGAATGCAAGCATGGACGATGAAGAGTTATTCTTCATTTCAACCCTCTCAGGTATGGTTCCTACTAGTAATGATAATTGTTGATTGACAGTGGTGCTTCCAGACACATGATTGGATACAAAGAGAACCTTACATATCTAGTAGAGAAAGAATCTCGTTTTCATTTTGTACTTGGTGATGATGCTAGATATACTATGAAGGGATTTGGATCCAATTCCTTACAATTGGATTCTGGCACCCCACTCCATTTGAGTGATGTATTATTTGTACTTGGGATGAGAAGGAACCTTATCTCTATTTCAACCTTAGAGAACAAAGGCTACAAGGGTGATTTCTATGATGAAAAGGTTCTTGCATGGAACAAGAAATCTAGGATGGATTATGCTTGAGTGATTGGTGTTCGAGAGGACAGATTGTACAGATAGATTGTCCGACCAGTTCATTCCTTGATACATGATTCTATCAGTTTGAGCGAACTATGGCAAAGGAAACTTGCTCATTTACATTATAGACTTGTTCTTGCTCTGGGGAAGATGGTGACATGACTTCCAAAGATCCATGTTGAACATGATGGAATTTTCATAGGTTGTGCTCTTGGCAAGAATGCCAAGGGGTCCTTTCCGAGAAGTGACAACATATCCAAGGGGATCTTAGACTTGGTTCATACAGATTTATGTGGATCCATGACAATTGCTTCTTTGAGTGGATACCTATACTATGTGATCTTCATTGATGACCACTCTCGGAAGACTTGGATTTACTTCTTGAAGACCAAGGATGGAGTCCTTGCCATATTTCAGGAGTACAAAGAACGGGTTGAAAACCTAACCAAAAAGAAGATCAAAGTGTTGAGATTAGATAATGGAGGAGAACACACCTCCCAGGATTTCAGTGATTTATGCATTGAGGCAAGGATCAAGAGGGAGTTCATTGTTCCTTACAACCCTCAACAAAATGGGGTCGCAGAGAGGAAGAACATATCTATTGTTAAGGAAGTCAAGGAAATTATTCATGGTCAACATTTACCTATGTTTCTGTGGGCATAAGCATCCATTACTGCAGTGTATGTTTAGAACAAAAGTCCTCATAAAACTTTGAGGAACATGACTCCTGAGGAGGCCTTCATCGGAGTGAAGCATGAGGTTGGACACTGCAGGATATTTGGGTGTCCATTATACATTCATGTACCCAAGGATAAAAGGACCAAGCTAGACCCTTGTGGAAGAACGAGTACATTTGTGGGGTACAATGAGTTTTCGAAGGCATACCAGATCTACATCCCTGGTCAGAGACAGATTGAGGTGGGTAGAGATGTCACCTTTGAGGAGGAGTTAGCCTTCAGGTGATCTAGAGGATCTCACATGGAGATTGATAGTGGGAGATAGGAAGAGATGGTGACTTCTCCCCCTCACCCTCCATCATTTCAGAGGGAGACAGTTGAGCCTATTGATCTAATTGATCTCTTTGATCCTGTAGCTCTAGTTGATGTTCCCAAAGATATTGCAGTAGGTCAGAAGAGACCTACATGGGCTTGTCAGAATCCGCAGGAGGCATAAGGACATGCAACTCCTCGTGGTACCTTCTGAGAGAGCAAGAGACCTAAAATATATTTGTGCTATTCCGCAAATATGAGCCACATCATTGATTATGATCCTTCATGTTATGAGGAGGCATCTAGTCAACTAGTATGGAGAGATTCCATGATGGAGGAGTATCAGTCCATCATGAAGAATGATGTGTGGGATATTGTTCTGATACCTGAGGGGAAGTTTGTAGTGAATTTCAAGTGGATCTATAAGATCAAACACATAGCCGACGAGATCCTCAAGAATCACAAAGAAATATTTGTTGTCAGAGGATTCTCTCAGGTGGAGGGAATAGATTATGAGGAGACATTTTCTCCTCTTGCTTGATACACTTCTATCTAGACGATTATTTCCCTTGTAGCATCCATGGGTTGGAGACTACATCAGATGGATGTGAAGACGACCTTTCTCAATGGAGATATTGAGGAAGAAGTATACATTAAGAAACCATATGGTTTCGTGATACATGAGAAGGAGTCTCATGTGTGGAGGTTGAAGAAGGCCATGTATGGACTCAAGCAGACACCTTGATCTTGGTATGTGAGGATTGATGGACACCTGATGAGTTTGGGATTCAGAAAAAGTGTTGTTGATCCCAACCTGTACTACAAGACTATTAATGGTGAGTCCCTGATTTTGGTCCTCTACATTGATGATTTATTCCTCACCGGTACAAAGAGCCTTAATGTTGAATGCAAGTACGCATTGACCTTTGAATTTGAGATGAAGGACCTTGGTATTATGCACTACTTCTTGGGACTATAGGTGTGGCATAGAACTGATGAGATCTTCCTGAGTCAGGGGAAGTACACATTTGAGATATTGAAGAAGTTTGGGATGCTGAACTGTAAGCCCATGGCTACACCAATGGTGACGAATTTGAAGAAACTAAGTGTGTCTTATTTTGATTCCGACAATATTGATATGACCCTGTACAAACAACTGATTGGATCATTGATGTATCTTGTTAACACCAAATCAGATATTTGCTAAGTAGTGAGAGCACTTAGCCAGTTTATGAGTCAGTCGAGACAGACAAACTAGATTGCTACAAATCATGTGTTGAGATACCCGCGAGGCATAGTTGGACATGGTCTAAGATATACTTCCAGTATTGACATGAGATTTCAGGGATATACTGACTCCGATTGGGAAGAAAACGTAGTGGACAGGAAGAGCACCTCAAGGTGTTGCTTCACTTTGGGATCTGCCATGGTTTTTTGGTGTAGCAGGAAACAAACATATGTGGATTTGAGCACTGCAAAAGCATAGTACATTGCATTGAGTATGGAAGTTCGTGAAGCAGTGTGGCTTCGCAAGCTCCTTGCAGATTTATTTGGACATGTGTTGGATTCCACAGTTATTCATTGTGATAACCAGAGCTGTGTGAATCTCTCAGAGAATCCATTGTTTCATGACAAATCAAAACACATTGAGTTCAAGTACCATTACATCCGAGACATGGTGCAGAGGAAGGCAACACTGGTGCAATAGCTTCCTATAGATGAAAGGTTGTTGATTTTCTTACCAAACCCCTTACCATGATGAAGTTCGAGTACTTTCGTAACAGACTTGGCATGGTAGAGAATTCCTCCCTCACAATTGGCTCAGAGAGACGCAAAAGGATTTTTCCCTTGGTTCAAGTGGGAGAGAAACATCTCCCAAGACCGACAGACAAGTGTCATGATTCTAGGTTGAAGTTTGTATACTTCAGAGACAAGATTTGGCATGATGAAGAATGTCTCCCTTGTTGAGAGGGAGTGTTGATGTTTGAACAACATTAGGAAGACATTCTTCCAAATATATATATATATATATATATATATATATATATATATATATATATATATATAATACGAGGTATAAATATATATAATAAATAAGTAGTTATTTATTATCCAAGGGATGCATCCTTTCATGGATGGTCATCATATGTTCTCTATATATGGAACTCTCATCACTGTAATAATATATCAATATATTGTAATCATTTTGTCTTAGCATTTTCTATTGTACTTGTGTCTCTGTGCATGGTTATTCTTCTTGATATTGGTTATTACTGCTGCTATTGTTAATGGTTTATGCTTCAATTCATGTAAATTTGTAAAGAAACTGAATGTAATTGAACAACATTAAACTCCAACAACAATCACATGTGACTTGTAAATTGCATCAAATTCTTTGGAACAATATTCACCATTGTTATCACTCCTTGAGGCCTTCACCTTCTAGCTATCTTTCCTTTCAATTTCAACACATACATTTTGAAGACCTCAAAAGCATCGTTCTTGAGTTCCATAAAGTAGATCCATGCCTTTCTAGAGAAGTCATCAATGAAGATGATGGATATCTAAATCTTCCAATGGAAGCCACATCCATTGGCCCATAAATGTATGAATGCACCAACTCAAGAATCTCTCGAGTTTTGTATTCCCTTGAAAAAAGGAAAACTCTTTTCTATTTTCCAAGGACACATGCTTCACAAAACTCAAAATAATCAAGCTGTATACCTTTTAATCTACAACAATCTTCTTGGTGCACATCCTTGGTAGTCTCTTCTCTCCAAGATGTCCCAATCCTTCGATGCTACAACACCAAGATTGACAATTTTGCCACTCCCATTGGTTTTCTATTCTCTATGGATGTCGAATTAGTACTACCCATGACATGTGTAATCACATCCAACTTATACAATGTTCCAAGTCTTACCCCCTTGGACAAAGTAATGGTTCCACAAACCAGTGTACAACCATCTTGGGTGAAGATTGTTTTGATTGCAACATCAACAAATTAGCTAATTGAGAGCAGATTGTTTCCCCTGGAACATGCCTTTCATTAGGTATCCACTTAACTAGTCCACATATATGTTTGATTCTCACACTTCCTTTACCAACAAAATTAGAACCAAAATTGTCACCAAGAAAGATCTTGTCATTGTAAACCTTCTCATACTCTTGAACCAATCACAATGTAGAGTCATATGGAAAGAAACTCTAGATTGTCCCCTTTTTTTGCACTTCCAACAAATAAATTATTATTTCTTCCTTCCTTTACTTGAAGATCTCCCTCTTGATTTGTCTCTACTACCAACGGGTTTTTCATTCCTCTTCTCCTTGACACATCCTCTTGTCACCAATGTTTTTAAATTATTAGTGAGTTCAAAAGTAATCCATGTTTCTTCTTGTAATAATTAACCGACAACCATATCTATCTTGAGATTATCCACCTTAGTGCTCCCACCAATGGCAACAATAAGATTATCCCGAGAATTAGGTGTATTGCAAAGTAAGCAAATGCATTGCTCAACATCCTTCACAACATATCCAATGGCCTTGATCCGATTCATGATTATTGAAAACATTTAGGTGATCAACTACCTTATCGAAATCCTTCATCTTAACAAGATAAAATTTCTTCCTAAGCAATATTAAGTACATGAGAAAATTGGATTCATATAGCTTCCGAAGCATATCCTAAATCCCCTTTGTTGTACTTTCCCTAGACACATTCATCAACACTAAGTCAAAAAATTTTGATCCAATCAAGTCAATGGCCTTTTCATTCATCTTGTCTTGTTCTTCCTACTTCATAATATCAATCTTCTTGCCCATCACGACGACATCTTGCATCTCTCTCTCAATAATCAAATACTTCATTTTAAATTTCAAAAACTCAAATTTGGCTAGTAAATTTCTTGAACCTTGACTTGTTAGAATCCATTTCTACTACAAATATCCTTACAACCTCCCATTGAAGTTGAAATAACTACAACACACCAAATTGAAGCTCCTAAATCATAAACAATTACTACAAATTTTCCACAAAAGTGAAAAACACACTTCCAAACAGAAGCTCTCTTCCATCACAATGATCTAGGATCTTGAGTTTCCTCAGCATGATAACAAAGGCATCCCCTTGATGCAAAAAAAACTTTAATACCAACTCTTAACTTCATAGTAGAGCCTCATAGTGTGCATAAATTTAGTAGTAGAAAAATAAAAACATGCAAAGGGATCTTGAATATGTATACCCAAATATAATGTTGATGACAAGATGAGAGAGGAATAATACAAAACATAAGAGCACAGAGTTTTAATTGTGTGTCACCTGAGTGACCCCTAAATTGTTGATTAAGCACAAAGACTTAGGATGAATAGCTACAAGATGTTAATGAGGCCACACATTGATCTCTTGATGCTTGTTATTTGTAAATAAAATGCCAATGGGCATGGCCCTTAGCATGATAACCCTAGATGGAATAATCACTAATCTCGCCTAACAAAAGTGATATTAATTATCGTTCATACTTATGAATGAATAATATGACATTTGATAAGCACTTTGGCTTAGTACGCATTATACATCCTCATTAATGTCATTATTGATGAATAATTGACACACTCCCAGTAATAAAGAAAATGTTGAGACTCTTGTACATATCAACATTGTTTGAACAAAAATGGGAACTTCAACACACTGACTATGCATGCCAAACATTTTTATTAAACCATTACTAATTTAATAGTCACATTGTAGGCTAGCTATTGCAAGGCAAAAATAAAAATGAAAGAAAAGACAATCAATATTTCATCACAATAATTTCCAAAAATAATCTTTTAGGACTCAAATTATATAACTTCTCAATTGTTATTGATAGAATGAAAACTATAACTTACCAACTATAAGCAAATTAGGCAACAATGGTGCCATGTTTCTATGTAATGATCCCAAGCCAAATCTTTTCTTGGAATCACTAACTACTACTGATCTATTGATGTGCAGGTATTTATTGAGTTATTAAGTGCATACAAGATTCATCAACACATGAAGTTCACAATATATTCAAGATGTAGAAGCACAAGCAAAGATCTGACCTTTTTATTATGAGCAATGTAAGATCAATACAATAGATGGTCGATCTGGCATAAACCTCAGATGGCTGTACAAGCAATAGATGTGAGCTGCTACAAAATGCTCCTGACAATACAAAATAAGCCTCCAAAGGCTGGATATACAATGAAGACTAAATCAAGTAGATCTGAGCCGTACTAATGCTCAACCTCCAAGCTGAAAAGTGCCACGCCCTGCTAGAATGGTGAAGCCCTCAATAATTCGTCCCTGCTACCAAAAGTGTCCAATCATCCCGAGAAATATGCCAAATGATAGATCGGGCAACTGTAAGGACAACCCAGATGTCCAAATTCCCAAAATCCACTCTCAAACCCTGTAGATCTGAATTCCTCCACTAAATGGTGCGCCCCACTGGATGACTGAAACGTTGGTTCGACCCTGATGAAGGAGGCCTCCAAATGCTCTGAAACTCTCCAAGAATATAGATCGAGCTATGAGAATCTCGTGAGAGAAGTTTCGGACTCATATCTCAAGCAGATCTCCCTAGATCTGAGTTTTATTGAATCACAGGACATCCCCTGTGGCTCCAAGACGTCTCAATCTGCAGACAAATGTAGAATGATGATAACCCTCCAGAAAAGCCCTCAAACTGATGGTCCTGCCCCTGCAAACAAAACCCAACTGTCAGAATGGCCCCAGGCCCTCAGGATAAGCTGGATTGAACCTCCCTCTAGATGATGGCGCGCCCTTGCTGGAAACACAAGAACAATACGGCCTGCTACCTTCTGAAGCGCTAGATGGAGATGGGCTGAGACGGCTGAGACTAGAATGGTGTGGAAGAGTCTTTCATCCCCGAGACCAAGCTGCAGAACAAGGTGAGTGGATATTTCACCACTGAGTTGCTCACAAGGGTTTGTACAACAAAACCCCCAAACTAAATGCTCAAGAGCAATAGAAAATGCTAATCCAAAACCAGAATGCCTAATAGGTGCACCCCAGCCTCTTACTTATACTTTTTTTTCTTCTAATTCTCTGTTGAGTTAGGTTAACTCCCAGGGTTAATCTTCTATTCTTTTGTTGAGTTATCTTTTACCCTTAATCCCTTTTCCTTTCTTAAGTCAACTTAAAAATATAACTTTAGCCTCCTTGACTTCCCCCTTCAGTGTAAGACTATGACCTAGTGGGGGTGCCCAGGCCATTGAGTCTCCACATCACCTCTCTAAGAGGTGGGGGACATTACAGTCTCCCCTGCTTGAAATTGCTTGTCCTCAAGCAATTCCAAACCTACTTCTCTTACCACGTGTTCCTTCTCCCAAGTGGCATCCTCAATGGGTAAATCCTTCCACCTGATCAGGTACTCCTTAATGCTTCGGTTTCTGAGCCTCTTCTCTCGGACTTCTAGTACCTCCTCCGGAATCAAAAAAGATGTCCCTCCTCATCCATGGGGGGTAATACCTCAATAGGCCTGATGTGTTGACCGAGGGCTTTCTTAAGGCACGAGACATGAAAAATGTTGTGAATTTTGCTACCCTGTGGAAGCTCCAGCTCATAAGCTACGACCCTTATCCTCCTGCTAACTTTGTAGGGTCCAAAGAAACGTGGCTGCAGTTTCTCCACTCCGCTTCTTTTAATGGAAGCCTGCCTATATGGTTGCAGCCTCAAGTAGACTAAATCGCCAACCTCAAAAGTCCGGTCAACTCTGTGCTTGTCTGCTTGGACCTTCTGCTGGTTTTGTGCCCTCTGTAGATGATCCTTCAAT
>ML806798.1:17436-29939 GCA_009831015.1 Picea engelmannii | reverse complement strand
TACAATTACCGACTTGGTTAATCCTCAATGGGGATTTAACCTAATAATAAAAATAATAATAATGACGTGATTAATCCACAATGGGGATTTAATCCAATAACAAAATAATAAGAATGCCCTTCGCAGTTACATTATTTCAACACAACCATCACCTCAAAATAGTATGTATGGCCTCCAAGGCACAATGTCCCATCAAATGTGTGCAATGGTGTACAATAAATGCTCCATAAGCCTAGGATTCCTTCCTAACTAACTCCATAGCATGATATCCAAGGCCTAACAACCTCCAAACGTGTGCAAGGAAGGAAAAGTCAACTACTAATAAAATAATCCTCCATATTTCAAGTCATAATGATGCTCAACAAACTCCGAGAAGAGGGGATGACCCCACATCTGAAGCAATAAAATAAGAATAACTGTGAAGTGCCTCAACATATGTTCCAATAAAGTGAAGTACTCTACTAAGTAAAGGAGCCCACATCATCATAAAGTGATCCATGTGTCAAGATTCTCCAAACAAGCTAAAGCATCCATACCATGAGACCCACACCAAGCCAAATCAAGCCATCGCGAGGGTCGAAACCATGTAAAAGGGATGAATATGGAATGCGCTCTCCAAGAGTGTGATGTCACCATGCCAAGATGTAGTCCACATGTGAAATAAACACCCAAAGTGTTGGGGCACTCATCTACTAGGGCCAAACCATGTCAACCCATGCCAAAAGATAGCCATCGAGAGGGATAAATCACTATATATAGGAGCAATCTGCTCCAATACAATACCATCCACTAGAAGTATACCATGCCACTATCAATTAATCAAAAATCACTAGGGCGCCCACCAACAAGATCCATGTCTCATCATATAACACCAATACAAAAAATAGCTCGCTATAGAACAATCTCCAAAGATGGTGAGCAAGTATACCAAGAGCAACATCATAATGACAAAACAAATCATATGAGCTAGCAAGCGTCTCATCAAATCTATACCAAGGGGTGATCCATCAAGCAAAGGCATGAAATATGAAAGGAGCACCAATAGATGAGCTATCAAGCATGACAATCCACCATCGAAGAGTTAGTCTCCTCCAATCCAAAATACCAACCCAATCAAATCATATGAAGGTGTATACTGATATGTTCCTTACTAAATTTTTGTGTATTTTTGCTTAGATATGTGTTTCAGGAATTAAAACAACAGATTGAACTCACTGCTTACGCAACAATTTACAGGAATGGTGAACTCTCTATAATATTCCAATGAAATATCACACAGAAACCAAATGCTTGTTGTCTTATTTATTCTAGATGGCTGCAATACATAATAAGATATTCACAAACAACACAGCAGTAATAAAGAACCTAGAATGTCCTTGCTGCAGGCTATCCTTCACATGTAATAAGAGATATCATCTATATATGAAAGTATTGGTGAAACAACTCCCTTTGGAAACAAAGATCTGAACTATATGTGAAAGATTGATGAAGCACTGGCCAGCGAACTCTCCTTTTTTGTAGGAATAATACTACTGAAAGTCGACCCAAATGATTTTGGTTGTTGTATATAAGTCGCCCCACAGAGGAAGGGCGTCCTTTGTTACCAAAACTCGGTTTTAATAGAAATATCAGTTTCAACAAGAAGATATGGTCACTCTCACAAAGGTATGCAGTCTGTATACAAGAATGCTCAAGTCTGTTGTCTACCTCAACCTGGGAAGCAAGAACTAGGCCCCTTAATCACTAAAATGCACCCAAGCTATGAAAATACTCCACCACTGATATATAACTTCCAGCGCCTCAACCAGCTAGAGAACAAGTGGGAAACTGATCCACAAAGAAGATAATGCTGCCCAGGAATGAAAGATTCGGTTCTCACAATAATAATCGTCCTTCCGACCACACTGAATGTGCCCCATGAAATATCCCTGATCCAGCTGATCTGGATATCTACTGCTGAACTACGGTTTGGCTACTGAGTCTGATACTCTGGGGGTTTCTGACTGCATTTGAGTAACTGTGTGAAGATGCTCGATTGTTTTTACATGTTTGTTCCATTTTATTATGTGTTTAGCAGTGTAAAACAATACATGCGAAATAAGGACAACACAGCTCACTGATATATATAATGCTGGAAAAAGCAGGAAATACAATAAAGACTAGAAGCAGATATGATAATCGTTAGTTAGATCTCATGGATCCTCATTGGAATACAAAATAACTGATAAAAAATACCCGTGACCAGAAGAACAGGTGCTGGTCTGCGCATGCATGGATAGATCGGCAAAAAGCAGTCTGGCAGCTCACAGTAACTGCTGTAGAATCCGGAAAACTCGCCCTCATGGCGATACCTGCCGGAATGAGTTGGAAACAATCTCAAAAGATGCGCCCTGGCCTCTAGATTGATCTTGATGACTGTCAGACTCAAGATCTGAGCTCTGAAGCTCCAGATCTCACCCCCTGGGGGTTTGTGTACCTCCTGGGCTCAATGAGTGTGCCCTAGTGATTCCACTAGCGGAATCTGACGATGTATAGCTCAAAACGATCGTCTTGGTCTCCTTTGTAATGGGTCGGAAGGGATTCCTCAGATCTGTCCCGAAATGTCCCCTGGAACCCCAAATGTGCTTCCTTTAGAGCTGAGCCCTAAATGATTATTTTCCACTTTCCGAAAGATTCCTCCGTCGAAAACTGACGAAAGATGGCTCAATAAGTGCACCCTGGCTAGATCTCTAATGGGTCGGAAGGAATCAGCCAAATTCGAACTGTCACAAGCAGCCACACAAACCCTCTCTCAAACACTTGCGCCCTCACTGGCTGAGTTGTGCAATCACTGAATTGGACACTGTAATGCACAGTGAAATACCTAGATGGTATCTTCGATAGGCTAGGGTTTGTCTCTCAACACCGAAACCGATGAATGGTGGTGGTTTCCTCCAAAAATTCACAAAACAACAAGGGGGTCGATTTCCTCCTCTGCAAATATCTCAACATCAAATCATAACATAATGAGGAATTAGGTCAAATTCCTCCCTTTATACTCCTCTCGGTCTAATTCACCATTGAATTCACTTAAGCTAGGTGTTTTTCCTCCTAAGGTGAGTAATTAATTAATTAATTAAGTCCCCCTTTAGCACCTTTTCGTTCTAATTCTTCGTTGACTTAGGCTTAAGTGACTTTTCCTATGCTTTTTGGCTTAATTCATCGTTTAGCTACCAAATCACCCTTATTTCTCCCTTTGTTCCCTGTTTGTGCCTGACTATAGTCTACGAAAACACATAGACTACTAAGTCACTCCTTGCTGGCCTACTCTTGGGAATGGGACATCACAGTCCTCCCTTCCTGAGATTGCTTGTCCTCAAGCAACATCAATCCTAGGTGCTGCAAAATATGCTCTCCCTCCCATGTGGCATCCTCCATTGGAAGACCCCTCCATCTAACCAAGCACTCCCTAATGACCTTGCTCCTCAACCTGCACTCTCTTTGCTCAAGTACTTCCTCCGACACTAGCTCTAACTAGCCCTCCTCATCCAAGGGTGGCAACTTCTCGGAAATGCTGATCTGTTGTCCCATGACCCTTTTAAGGCAAGAGACGTGAAAGACGTTATGAATCTTTCTACCCTCCGATAGCTCTAGCTCATATGCCACCTCACCTATTCTCCTGATGACTCTGTATGTCCCATAAAACTTCAGCTTCAACTTCTCTGCTCCGCTCCTCTTCAAGGAGGACTATCTGTATGGCTGTAATCGCAGGAAAACCAAATCCCCTACCTCAAAACTATGCTCAACTCTCTACCTGTCTGCATAGATCTTTTGTTGGTTCTGAGCTGTCTGCAAGTTCTCACTTATTGCCTGCAGAATCCTCTGACTCTCCTCCACCCAGTCTTTGGCCACCAGGTCTCTGTTGTCCCCAAACATAGTCTCCACAAAAGATGGTGCATCGTACCCATACAATACTTTGAAGGGTGACATCCTGATAGACATATGGTAAGTTGTGTTGTAGCAATACTCACCCATGTGCAACCATCTCACCCATGTGCGCTGCTGCCCTCCCACATAGTTCCTCAGATACCCCTCCACCCATTTGTTGACGATTTATGTCTGTCGATCTGTCTGTGGGTGGTAGCTGGTACTTGTAGCTAGCTTTGTGCCTGCCAACCTGAAAAGCTCCTGCCAAAATGCGTTGATGAAGCGCCCATCTCTATCACTGACTATTTGCCTGGGTAACCCATGCAACCGGAATACCTCCCTGAACAACAACTCTGCTACCTGTATCCCCTTGTAGTCCGTGGGTATGGCAAAGAAATGTGCAAACTTGGTCAGCCTGTCAACCACCACAAATATACAGTCCCTTCTCTGCACTCGAGGAAGGCCTGTAATGAAATCCATAGAAATGCTCTCCCATTTCTGCTCTGGAATGGGTAGAAGTTGTAGCAACCCCGCGGGGTGTGTCTGCTCGGACTTGTTCTGCTGACAAGTCGTGCACTCCCGGATGTGTTTCAGTACATCATCCTTGCGACCCTTCCATGAGAATTTCTCCCTGATTTGCATATATGTTTTGAAGTACCCATGATGCCCTGCTGTAGGCGAATCATAACACACCTTCAGAATTTTCCCCTTCAGGGTCGATTCTGGAACCAAGTAGATCCGGTCCTTGTAGAAAATGACGTCATTAAGAACCCGATACCTATCATCATTCACATGTCCATCCATCACCTCACAAGCAAATTTGTTTTTGGAGTACTTCACCAACAAATGAGCTTTCCAATCTGGGTATGGCAAAGAAATGTGCAAAATTGGTCAGCCTGTCAACCACCGCAAATATAATGTCCCTTCTATACACTCGAGAAAGGCCTGTAATGAAATCCATAGAAATGCTCTCCCATTTCTTCTCTGGAATGGTTAGAGTCTATAGCAACCCCGCGGGGTGTGTCTGCTTGAACTTGTTCTGCTGACAAGTCGTGCACTCTCGGATGTGTTTCAATACATCATCCTTGAGACCCTTCCATGAGAATCTCTCCCTGATCTGCCTATATGTTTTGAAGTACCCCTGATGCCCTGCTGTAGGCGAATCATGACACACCTTCAGAATTTTACCCTTCAGGGTAGATTTTGGAACCAAGTAGATCCGGTCCTTGTAGAAAATGACGTCATCAAGAACCCGGTACCTATCATCATTCACATGTCCCTCCATCACCTCACAAGCAAATTTGTTTTTGGAGTACTCCACCAACAAATGAGCTTTCCAATCTGTGCAAACGTCCATCATCGAAAACCCTGGTGGCCTCTTGGACAAGGCATTTGCTACGACATTCCTCTTTCCCTTGACATACTCAATGTCAAAGTCAAAGGCTTGGATCTTTGAGACCCACTTCTGTTGTCTCTCACCGAGGTCTTTCTGATCCAGGAAATACTTGAAACTGTTATGATCAGTCTTCACTACAAATCTGTTGCCTACCAAATATTGCCTGAATTTGGTTAAAGCATGCATGATCGCTAGCATTTCCTTGTCGTAAATAGGATAGAGTCTCTCTGACTTGTTGAGCTTCCTGCTCTCAAACACAATGGGTTGGCATCCTTGCATCAAAACTACTCCAATCCCCACTCTTGACGTGTCGCACTCTAAGACGAAGGGTTGTGAGAAATCCGAAAGGGATAGAACAGGGCATGTGCTCATAACCTCCTTCATTTTCTCAAATGTCCGCTATGCCTCCTCTGCCCACTGAAAGTTGCCCTTCTTGGTCAAATCTGTGAGCGGTGCTCCCAACTGTGAAAAGCCTCTGACGAACCGCCTGTAGTAACTGCATAACCCAAAGAACCCTCTCAACTCCATGAGGTTCTTGGCTATTGGTCAATCCACAATGGCCCTGATCTTCTCTTGATGAACTTGTACTCCCTGCTCACTGATGATATGCCCCAAGTACAGTAGTTCTCTCATGCCAAACTTACATTTGGACTCCTTGGCATATAATGACTGTGCTTGCATGATATCCAAGACCTCCCACAAATGTGCCAGATGCTCATCCCATGTCCTGCTGTAGATCGATATATCATCGAAGAATACCAGAAGGTACTTCCTCAACTGTCCTCTGAAGATGTGGTTCATGCAAGACTGGAAAGTGGCTGGTGCATTGGTCAATCCAAACGGCATGACCAAGAACTCAAATTGTCCGAAATGGCATCGAAATGTTGTCTTCTCAATATACTACTCCCTGATGCTGATCTGATGGTATCCTGACCGTAGATCAATCTTAGTGAAGAAAACCGCCCCATGTAACTCATCCATCAACTCATCTATGTGCGTAATGGGGTACCGATTCTTGATCGTTTTCTTGTTGAGCGCTCTGTAATCGATGCACATCCGCAACGTGCCATCCTTCTTCAGTACCAGAATGACTGAAGATGCAAAAGGACTCATGCTAGGCCTGATGTGCCCCATCGCAAGCAATTCTTTGATTGCATTCTCAATCTCGTCCTTGAATTTCTTGGGGTGCCTATAGGGCGCTATGATCACTGATCTAGCCCCTGCCTCCAACTCAATCGTGTTCTCAAATCCCCTATCGGGTGGTCTCCCTGGTGGTATCGGCCCAAATATTGGCTCATACTGACCCATAATATCTCTGATCTGTGGATGGTAATTCTCCCTGCCCTATGAATCCTTCCGCGTGGTGATCAAACACTCTGCTGCATAGGCCACATCACCGTGACGGAAGATCCGCTCCATCCTCTTTGCCGATACTGTTCGTGGTTCTCTTGTAGACATGCCTCTCAGCACAACTCTCGATCCACTGGCGTCTCTGGAGCTCATGGTCAACGTCTGATAGTTGAAACCAATCTCCCCCAATGAATATAACCACTGTACCCCCAATACGACATCAATATCTGATAGGTCAACTACATAGAAGGTATCTATCATGGTGTAGTTGCCTAGTTTGACCTCTAGGTCTGGGATCATGTCCAAACATGTCATCGTGTATCCATCTGCTACTGCCACATGGAAACCCTCAGTGCGTAACCCCCTCCGGGCTACCAATGAGGCAACAATGAAATTGTGGGTGGCCCCACCATCAACTAAAGCAGTCATGCGCTGCCCCTGTACAAGGCCCTTGAGCCTGAGAGTGTTGTACCTGGGTACTCCTGAAAGGGTAGCTATGGTCCCCCCTTTCACCTCTCTACGAGAACTGGTCTCCTCCTTGGGCGGTGCCCCTGCTGGTATCTGAGGTTTCTTCGGCTGTTGCTCTGGCCTTTGTGTGGTCTCATCCTCTGAATCATTGTCTTTCTATGCCTCGATATCCTCATCCTCCTCCTCGCTGCTTGATTCCATTTCAATGTAGTGGATCTGTCCCTTTCCCATGCATCTATGCCCTGGGACCCAAGGGTCTCTGCAAGAGAAGCAAAGCTTCTTCCTCATCAACTCCCGTCTCATGTCATCATCCAATTTGGGCTTACCCTTCCATTCCCTTTGAGGATTTCTCTGATCCTTGTCTCTCTGTGGTACAAAGGGTTTGGTAGAGGTTTTGGGTTTTTTCGTTGAGTACCCCATGTCTCTTGTGCGCACAATGGCCTCTTGTAAGGTGTGAGGCTTGAAAGCCTTAACCCAACCCCTCAATGGCTCTGTCAAATCCTCGGTGAACAACATCACCAATCTTTGCTCTGATATATTGGATACGGCCACTGCCTTCCGCTGGAACTCTGAGATGAAGGCCTCAACTGATTCGGTCTGCCTCAACTGTGTAAGATCCCTGAAGTGGAGCTCTGGATCTCTCCTATCAAATCTCTCCATCAACCTCTTAGTGAACTCCAAATATGAAGTAATGTGGCTGTGACCCAACGTCACTAGCCCATGGTACCACCACTCGTGGGGCTCTCCCTCCAAGTGCAATGTGGCGAAGCTAATAGCTTCTGACTTTGTCATCGGGTTAAGCTTGAAGTATGTGTCAAGATTCTGAATCCATGCCTGAGCTGAGAAACATGATGATCCGTCAAAAGTAGGAATGTTCAGCTTTCCCACTTTATTGACGAAATCCATGTTGTGAGTTTGCTTGTTGCGTCTTTGTGCCTCTCGGGGTCTATTTCGGTATCAGATCGAACAGTAGTCCATCAAACTCATGTCAGCATGGAACTTCGGTCCTAGTGCCAAGTAGTCTCTCCTATACTCCCCGAACGGATCCTGTGGCACCACTTGTCCCTGACCCGACTGTCTTCCTGCTTGCCCTGGCTGTCCCAAAGGTTGTCCCAATGTCTGTCCTGTCTAGAACTGTGGATATAAAGGTAGGGGAATCCTCCCAGACGATGTGTAAGGTCAGGTTGGTGAAGGGTTTGTACTAGCCCCTCCCTGAGATTCACTGGAGCCACTGGCCCCACCTCCCTGGTGTCCTCCTGAACCACTCGGCCCTCCTGCAGCATTGGCACCTATAGTGCTCATGCTATGCTGGAGCATCTGTGCACTAAGGTTCATTTTTTGTATGGCCGTCAACAAGTCTCTCTGTCCCCTAGCTAGGTCACTCAACATGGCCCGCGTACTGTCAAAATGTATACCGAGGCCTTTCCCCCTGCCCTCGGGTGTCTCACGCCTGTCACCCATAGTCCTCTCTATCTTGGCCTCTGTGTCTGAACTGATATGCTCTCGGTCCTCTATCTCTGGCTCTATATCTGACTAAGTGTGCAAGGGGGTGTAATTCCTTCGGTTTCTATCTCCCCTATCTCTGTTGTGACCTCTGCGGTACTGAAAGTACTCGTCCCCAATATGTCCTCGACCCTCTAGGTATTCTTCACCTGTCCTCGGAATCATGGGGTCATGAGAAGCACTTCTTCACAGGCTGGCAGGAAGAAGGCTCTGATACCACTGAAATATCCCTGATCCAATTGATCTGGATATCTACTACTGAACTACAGTTTGGCTACTGAGTCTGATACTCCGGGGGTTTTTGACTGCATTTGAGTAACTGTGTGAAGATACTTGGTTATTTTTACATGTTTGTTCCATTTAATTATGTGTTTAGCAGTGTAAAACAATACATGCGAAATAAGGACTGTTATCCACTAAGTTGCACTAGGATGGATTTCCAACGAGCCGCCAAAGATTGAACATTTTCATGTTAAATATTCAGAGTTCAGAAGTTCAGTCGGTCATTAAGACCAACATTTTTCACATTTTCCATACAAATTGTAATAAGAGATGTTTCATGATGAACTTGTAAAAGGTCTTAGCCACCTTCGAGTTAGGCATGAGTTGTTACTCTGGAGTTTTTTTTTACTTATTAATTATATTTTGCTGTTTAAAGACAATTTATAATTTCTGAGTTTTTTCACTCAATTCTCCAAAGCTGGAGTATATACTCATGGTTAGGCCTTAGCATGGATCTAAGCCTAGTGTCTAAGTATATTACCATGCTAAACATACTCTTAAAGTCTTATGGAAATGTGCTAAGTCCCCCTTAGGATTTTTTAATTTTTTCAGTTAATTAAAAAATTTCCGTAAAATGAGAATTTTTAATTAAAAAATAAAGTTGTAATAAAAAAGTGGTGCTACGAGTTTTCCTATGCCTTAGGGGTGCTCATTTTGGGACCCAGAGCACCCACATTGTGTGATGTCCCGTCCCCAAGATTAGGCCAGCAGGGAGTGACTTAGTAGTCTATATGTTCCCGTAGACTATAGTCAGGCACAAACAGGGAACCGGATGGAGAAATAAGGAGGAATTAAGGCTAAACGATAAATTAAGCCTAAATACTTAGGAAAAGTCACTTAAGCCTAAGTCAACGGAGAATTAGAACGAAAAGGTGATAAGGGGGGCGACTTAATTGATGCAGGGTAGGTTCAAATGGATGCAGATCCAATATTAGGGCCCTGCAGTCCGATTCCAGTGTCAGACATGGAAGGCCCTAGTGGAACTGCAGGTAGGCGTAGTCGTTGTCGTATACCTCGTGTGCCTTGTCGCAGCCGTACTCGTACTACTACAGCTAGTGCAACTTCAGAGCGTGTAGTCAGAAATGTCCCTTATGGTGATGAGTCTGAGGCCGAGTTCGAGTCTGAGTCAGAGGATGATGTCGAGGGAAAGGATGCCCATGCCATTTCTACTTCTAGCAGTAGTGATGATTGATCGTTGATCATGTTGATCAATGAGATAGTGACTTGTAGTCTTGACTCTTGCTAGTATGTTTTTTGTTGTTGTGGTCTATAGAGGACCGAGGCCATTTAGAGCCTCCTTGATTATGTATTTATGTTCCGATCTCTAGATATGTATTGCACTTGGTGCCATTTTGATATATTCATGACCATACTTTGGATATGTTGTCTCTAATTGTCTCTAATGCTTTGGAAACATGATTTAAAATCTTAAAAATATATTTTTTCGTTAAAATTTAAATATTTTATGTATTTTTTTAAAAACCTGTTCATTGAAACCGTATCGTCTGGTTCATTACCGGTTCCAGTTCAGGTTGGACCCTCAACCAGTTCCGGTTTTTAAAACTATGATCTAAACTTCGCCAAGGCATGCATGAAGGCGAGCATCTCATTGTCGTAGATGGAGTAGATTCTCTCCGGATTTGTGAGCTTTCTTCTCTCGTATGCTATCGGATGCCTCTGTTGCTTCAAAACTACTCCTATCCCCTCACCTGATGCATCTCACTCAAGCACAAAAGGTCGAGTGAAATCAGGAAGTGCTAGAATTGGAAAAGTGCTCATCACCTCCTTCATCTTGTCAAATGTCGTCTGGGCCTCATCTGTCCACCTGAATGTCCCCTTCTTTGTTAGATCTGTGAGTGGTGCATCCAACTGTGAAAACCACTTAACAAACCGCCTATAGTAGCTGCAAATCCCAAAGAAACCACACAAGAGTGAAATATTTTTGGGCGATGGCCAATCCAGTATGGCCTGAATCTTTTCTCTGTGCACCTGTACCCCTTGACCACTAACCACATGACCCAAGTATAGGATCTTTGTCATGCCAAACTCACATTTTGATTCCTTGGCATATAGTGATTGATCCTCCATGATACTCATAATCCCCTCTAGATGTATCAAGTGATCCTCCCATGTCTTGTTATAAATCAAAAGATCATCAAAGAATACCAATAGAAACTTCCTCAATTGCTTTTTGAAGATGTGATTCATGTAGGATTAGAAAGTAGCTATTGCGTTGGTCAACCCAAATGGCATGACCAAAAACTCGTAATGCCCATAATGGAATCTGAAAGCAGTTTTTGGAATTTCCTCCTCTCTGACTCTAATCTAGTGATACCTCGATCGAAGATCAATTTTTGAAAAATACACCGCCCCATGTAACTCATCCAACAATTCATCGATCCTGGGAATTGGGTACCTATTTTTTATCGTCATCTTATTCAATGCCCTGAAATCAATGCACATCCACATTGTTCCATCCTTCTTCTTCACCAACACTACAGAAGAAGTGAATGGACTCGAACTCGGCCTAATATGCCCCATCTCCAACAACTCCTTAATGGTCTTTTCGATCTCATCCTTGAATTTCTTAGGATGTTTGTAGGGAGTGGTGATCACTAGTTTGAAATATCCCTGATCCGGTGATCAAGATATTTGCTACTATTCTACGGCTCTGGCGTGCAGATCTGATACACTGGGGGTTTCTGGATGCGTTTTAGCTGGGTGATTGAGGTGTTCTTCGGTTATAGTGTTTGCATGTTGGTTATTATGGTTGCATGTCGTTTATTACAAGTGCATGTTGCATAATGAAGGTTTAACAAACATAAAAAGACGCATGCAATAGTATAGAATGTCAACTGCTCAATATCATGAATAATAATAGTGCATGCATGGGAATACAAATCGCCTACTGAAATATAGAGACTAGACGTCAGTCAGATCTCATGGATCTGTACTGGAATACAATCAAATAACAAAAGAAATACCCGTGACCGCAAGAAGACAACAGATCTGCTGCATGCACGGATGGATAGGCAAAAATGAGCGATCCCGGAGAAGTACGGTAATCGCTACCAGCTGGAAAACTCGATCTAAAGAATCCACCGTCAGAATGAACTCGAAACTGCTCCAATGAATGCGCCCTGGCCTCTGCACTGGAAATAATGCCTGACGGAACTCGGATCGGACCTCTACGGCACTAGATCTGGACCCCTGGGGGGTTTGCGCCCCTCCTTGGGCAGTGAATGCGCCCCAAAGGATTCTACCGTCGGAATTTGCTGCTATATAGCTCAAAACAATCGTCTCGTCCAATGATGAAATGGGTCGGAAGGGTTTGGCCAGATCTGATAGGAAACTCCTGCATGCAATGCCAAACGTTTGTCCGGGATGACTGTGCCCTAAATGGCTGTATGGGACGATCTGCAAGATTCCACCGTCGGAATCTGATGATCACTGGATCAATGGAAGCGCCCTGGCTGGATCTCTACTGGGTCGGAATGAATCTGCAATCGGGACCACGGTCTACTGCAGATCTCTGAATCTCCAAAATGACTTGCGCCCTCCTTGGCTGAGTTGCGCCCTCCACAATAATCTCTCCTGA
>ML806797.1:214893-225572 GCA_009831015.1 Picea engelmannii | reverse complement strand
TAATTTTCTTTTTTCCTCTAACTCTTTATCACACCACATTTTTTCCTTAAATTTTGATTTGATGTTTTTTTTAATAGTATCTTTATTCTGCAAAATGGTTTCTTCCATTATTCCCCAATAGTTTAGCCAAGATTGGGCGTCTTATATAAATATATTGTTTATATAGAATAGGGTAAATCCATTTTAACTCCATATTATTATGACGAGTATCAAATCCCTTTAAACACAATCTTAGATTTATTTATTTTTAATTTTCACCTTGTTATCGCACAAATTGTAGGTTGGGAGAGAACACCCACCTATTGTCAATTGTCACCTTAGATAGGTATTCTCATCACTTTAGTGATGATGAAAATCACTACAAGGAGGAATCTCGGGTGACCCTAGGGAAAATGAGACGAAAAGTGAAATGATGAAATGAAAACCCTTATAGGTCAAGTTGCTAGATGGAAGAAGGCTTGAGGATGAGTCTCGAGTGTGGTTTAAGGTTGTCAAGTCCTTGAGTACTTGCTGAGAGTGTTTGTACCTGCCCGAGACACAAGGAAAACCAACTGTACAAAGTATATGTTAGGTGGAAAAGAAAGTTAATTTTGTTGTCCCTAATTGCAGTAGTCAACAAAAATATATATCAACAATGAAATCAAAAAACTATCGCAGATCTAACCACTTAACACATCAAAGATTAGTTGAGTTATGAAACATATAAGTTCTCAACACTTTGGCACAACTTTAGTGGTATTTAGATGGCTGTAATGATAAGTTTTCAAAGTATATTTATGACAGCCAAGTGATTGTAGCAGTGATTTCCTATAGTAACAACTTTTAACGATGAACATAAACAAGGAATCCAACCAAAAATTCCCCAATTAGCAGCACAATGAAAATAATGGGTTACTAGCAAATTCCCACGGTCAAATTGCAAGTTAAAGTCAAAACAAGAAGATGTTTTTCTACAACCCTAATGGATATAGATTTTATGTTGTTATAGCTCCAAGAAGACCAAGAGATCTAAGATTCCCTAGAGGGTTTAAGAACCTCAAGGCATCCACAAAATATTCCAACTTGAACAAGATTGATATCTCACTAAAACACATTTAACAATGCAAACATGTTATTTATCCAATGCAAAAAATCGGATTAGTGCCTTTAAAAGTTGGGTAAATGGAGTCTTAGAAAAAGGAGTTGGATCAACAAAATCCATATGGGTGTAAATCCTCTTTCTCCCTAGGGCATGCCAATCAAACTAGAGTAGATCTAAGAGGGTATACACATTTGTATTCCTCCTAGCAACCCTTACCAAAAATGACTTATAAACTTACCAATTAAGATGAAGCTCAATGGAGGGTGTATGCAACATACTCCTCCTAGGGTTTCAACCCAACAATAACCAAGAACAAGCAAGAAAGAACTAACAAGTGCATAATTTCCTTACCAATTCCAAGAAAGAGAGAGATAAAATCCTAGTTCACCAAGCATTTACCATTCAAGAGCAAGTCAAGAAGCCTCCAAGAGGTGCCCACCACTTAGCCTCATCCATTCACCAATAGATAATACCAAAACTCATTTGCAAGAGAGAGAGATACCAAAAATGCTCGAGTCTAGCAAAAATTTCAGCCATCAGTCTTCTCACAATGGGAGAGCTATGATCAAATGAGATAGAAATGATATCTATTTAAACAAAATGTTCTATACATAGTTTGTCCTAAAAACTTAGGGTAAAACACAAGATAAGGGGTCAACAACCCTTATTTTGCCCCTTTAAAAAATAAATATTATTTAATTCATGCTTTGCACATAAAAAAAAAACCCTAAAACATGATGTCACCCTCTTTTTGGGAAACATTTGGCACTTTTTGGTCAAGTCGTTGAGTTGGAGAAGGGAACACTAGGCCTCCAAAGGCCAATGGTATTCAATCAATGTATTTCTTCCATGATCCAAGGGTTCTTTCCTCCAAAGCGTGCCAAGTGTCCTCAATCACCACCAAACCCTAGCCCTAATGTGATGCAAGCCTTCAAAGGTGACTTTTTGGCCTCCTTAGGAAATTCATTTGGGTGGTAGGGGCTAGGTGAGGTTCTCCATGACGTCTTCTAGACCTCTAAAGGCATGTCTTAATCATTCGGCATGTGGGCCCTTGGCATCCAACCTATGGGCTTCAAGTCCCATGGAATCCCAAGCTAGGCTTGTTCTTTCAAAACTGTCCACCAGCTAGGTCCTGCAAAGACAAATGGATATGCCCTCCAAGGATCTCAAGTCAAATGCATCATGATGAGTAAAAAATAAAAGAGTATTCTAAGAATGTACATCCAAACCACTTCATCAAAATAAACCAATCCTCAAAGACCCTATGCAATTTTCCAAGTTTAGGTATGGGAGGGTTGACAAAACGACCTATTGGGTGAATCATACCTCAAGTTTAGGGGTGTTTCCCAAGGGAATGATACGGATTTAGGAGTGGAACAAACTGATTAATAGACTGAATACAATAAACACAGAGATATGAAGAACACCACATATATCCAGTGAACAATATCTTTTATTGAATAAATGAAATAGGCTAAAACTATAAAACTGCAGAACTGAAACACTTGATCGAATGCTGGTAGCTATCTTTGAGAAGAGATGTGTCTGCTACGTGCATCCGTTTGAGCAGAATGATTACAATGAGGCTCTAGAGTCCTTTTTAATATTACTCATGAATGCCAAAACCCTAGACATCCAAAAACCTAACCCTAGAAGGTGAAACACCAAAAGTCATGTGGGCCCCTATGGGTAAGTTGGCACCTCAACTTCCCAGGGTTGTAACATTTTCATATGACATCCATTTTAGGAATGTGATAGCCCGTTGGAAAAATTCTTATAGAAAAATACACATTACATCGTCAAACTCTGACTTTGTCTACAGTTTTACTATGGTGAGACAAAAAAAAAATGTTTAGGGTTCCAAAACGGCCCTGGAAGTACAACAAGATGTGATAACATGAAAACATAAAAAATAAGTCAGTTGGATTAGGTGAGAGGCTACCAGTATCCACCTGGAATATGTGTAGGGATTCAAACTGCCCCGGAAGTGTCGAACCCACAATTACAAAGAAGTACAAAAGAACTTGTTGAACTAAAAACTGACAAGAGGAGCCAGTTGGAATAAGTGGGTGGCCACCAATATCCACCTGGATCAATCCTCCCCCCTTAGGAAACAATGGTATCCATTGCATTGAATTCCCCCATCAGGTGAGGAAACTTCTGCTGGATTTTTCCCCAGGTGAGCCACTTCCCTTGGTGTAGGAGCTTCCCTGCCTTGACAACCCGATAAAGTTGAATCCTCTGCTGGCGAGTGCCATCAACTTGTGTGTCCACTATTTGATCAGTGGATGTCTATTCCATGCAGCCAGGGTTGAGCTCTATTGGGGTCAATTGTTCTGCGATCTTTGAGGTGTCCAATAATGGTGGAAAATATGTCCGAAGGAGGGAACACTAGGTGCAAGCCAAGGAATGGTCGAGTGTTGAGCTCAAAATCATTGTTACCCACAACCTTGGTGATGGTGTAAGGAACATAGTGAAGTGGGTGGAGCTTCCGATGGGGGCCTGTAAGACGCTCTTTCTGCAAGTGTAACCAGACCTTGTCTCCAACCTGAAATTGGTGTGGTACCCTATGTTGATCATGGCGTTGCTTGTACTTAGCATTGGCTTTCTGCAAAATCTCATGGACCTATTGGTGGATGTGTTGAATCCGCTCAATGAATCTGGTGGCTTCATCGGTCTCATACTGAACATGGGAAGAGTTTGTCTCTGTGGTTTCCAAAGGTAATGCAACATCAATGGGACCCAAGGGTTGGAATCCTAGTCCCACCTGAAATGGGCTATGGCCGGTGGAGCTATGGAGAGCCCTGTTGTAACTGTGATGAACATATGGGAGACTCTCATCCCATGTACACAGATGCTTAGAGTTGTACATGTGCAGGATGTGCACAGTCATCCGATTGACAACCTATGTTTGGACATCTGTTTGGGGGTGGAAAGCAGTGGATTTAGTGAGCTTGGTGTCCAACAATGACCAAAGACTTGACCAAAATGTGTTGAGGAACCTGTTGTCCCGGTTGGAGATGATGGTTTGTGGTATCCCAAAATGGACCCACACTCATTCGAAGAAGAGCTTGGCAATATCTGTTGTTGTGATTTTCTTCTTGCGGGATGTGAGGATGGCCATATTCGAAAACTGATCAACGACCACAAATACACAATCATTTCCCTTCTTGGTGGATCGAAGGCCATACATGTAATCCATCGAGACAGATTCCCAAGGCTTTTTGGGTGTTGGAAGAGGGGTGTATAAGACTTGATTATTGATGGTTGGCTTGGAAATGGCACATGCAGTGCAAGATCTGATATACTTGTTGACGTCATGTCGAAGTTTTGGCCAATAAAATGTTTCTAGAGAATGACCACAGTTTTCTCCACACCAAAATGTCTTGCCACCCAACTGTATTGGGCTTCCCAAATCATCTTTGCACGCTCATTTGCAGGAACACGGAGATGGCCCAGATGGCATAACAACCCGTCCTAAATGTGAAAATCGATGCAGTCACGCCTATACCTAAGAGTTGATAGGTGGTGGCAAAGTCCAGATCTTGTTGATAAAGTTGGGGCCACTCATATGCCTCATGTCCACAAGAATGGAGTACAGTGGTGAGTGCATCCATGGGAGGTCGATTGAGGTAGTCAATGATACGATTTGTGCTCCATGTCTTATACTTGATGTTGAGATGGAACTACCGCAGGTAGGTGGACCATTTTTTATGGAGGTCGTTCTACAACTTCCCCTGTGTCTGTATGAATTATAGAGGCTTGTGATCAGTGTGGATGATCGTATCCTTTCCCAGAATGTAATTTTTCCATTGACGACGGGCTTGTACAATGGAATACATTTCCTTCTCATAGGTGGGGTATTTCTGAACAGTATCTGAGAGTGTCTCACTATGGTATGCCATCGGATGACCATGTTGAGTGAGAAATGTGCCTAAAACATAGTCAGATGCATCAATCTCAATCTCAAATGGTTGTTGCAAATCAAGCAAGGAGAGTATTGGAGCTAAGCACAAGCGATGCTTTAGATCATCAAATTCTCATTGTTGTTCCTTCCCCCACACGAATTTTTCCTTGCCACCACCCTTGGTCACATGGTTGAGGGCCCATGCAATATGGGAGAATCCCAACACAAATCATCACTAGAAATTGGCTAGTCCCAAGAAGATCTAAAGCTTGATTAGTGTGGTCTGGGCTGGCTAGTCACAAATGACTTGGACCTTAGCGGGATCGACATGTACCCCATTCTCATCAACAATGTATCCCAAGTATTGGACCATGTTCATGCCAAAGGAACATTTTTCCAAGATGGTATATAGCTTGTTCTTCCGTAGAGTGCTCAAAACCTATTGAATATGCCACATGTGCTCCTCCCAAGTTCTGTTGAAGGTGAGGATATCATCCAAATATACCACCACAAAAGAGTTGTTGAAGGGTCTCAATACATCATCTATCAACCTCATGAAAGTGGTTGGTGCATTTTTTAGGCCAAAGGGTATGACCAACCATTCGAAGAGACCTTCTTTAGATTTGAAAGTTGTCTTCCAGACATCATTTGGTTCGATGGGAACCTGGTGGTAGCCAGATTTTAGGTCAATCTTGCTAAAGAACTTTTCCCCCTTGAGTTGGTCAAGAAGGTCATCAATCCTGGGAATTGGGTACTGATTTCTAAAAGTGATTTTGTTTAATGCTATGTAATCAATGCAAAGTCTCTAGGTCTCGTCCTTCTTCTGCACTAGTATAATCGGGCTTCCGCAAGGGGAGGAGTTGGGTTTGATGTTCCCCTTTTGAAGAAGCTCTTGGATCTGATGCTTGATTTCATCATTTTCCATCAACGAGTGATGATAGACTGGTCAATTGGATGCTTGAATTGGAAGTGCATCAGTACCCTGGTGGGTGAAGAGAATATGTCTCTGTACTCTTCCATGATCTCGTCCACTTTATTTTGCTACAAAGAGAGGCTCTATGTAGAGGCCACAGATGTAGCAATGACTTTCTGCTTACTGTGAGCACGGATCACAAAGAAGACAAAATTCTCAATCTATGAAATGACCTTACTGCATTTCTTAGCAGAGATTAAAGAAACAACGGTAGGTGGCACTACCTCTGGTATCCTGTACAATTGTCTACCCAAAGTAATAATAACACTTCAGGGTCTAGAATCATACACAACATGATGCTTCCACAAATATGGTTGTCCTAAAAGAACATCACAAACTTAAAGGGGAGAAATATCACACAATATCTCATCTTTGAAGGGCTTGATGTCGTAGGGAAGACAACATTGTTGGCTAACACAAAGATATCTTCCTTTCTTAAGATAGTCGATGGTGTAGGTTTGCGGGTGTGGTGTCATTAGCAGGTCCAATCGCTTGATGACCTCTACTAAGATCAATTTCTTCTGATTGCCACTATCGACAATGAAATGAAGTGGAGCCCCCTTTACCCACATCTATGAGTGAAAGAGGCATTCCCCTTCCTCTGGTTCTTCTGGTTCACTTGGTCAGACTTTGGTGGTAGTGACAATGGCACTGGGTTTAACATCGATAATCTGTTTGCCTTCTTCTAGATTTGATTCGGAATCAGAATCAACCTCTGACTCAGAAACCTTCAACTCGGCCACGAATGACTTCTTGGAGAAACATTCTTCAGTGTTGTGCCAAGGGATTTTATGGTATTCACACTATTTTCCCGTGTCCTTATTCATCTTATCATTTCCCTTCTTGTGTTGCGGCTTAGAATGGTTGTCCTGAGAGTGGCCATCTTTGTTCTATCCCTTGCTGTGTGGTTTGGGGCCTCCTTTTTCCTGCTTCGACTGTGAGGATTTTGCAAATCCAAACTCTCGCCTCTTCTGCTTAATTTTCTGCTCAATCTTGACATCATATCTATAATCCATACCCAATGAGGCGACGTCCAAAAACTTCATTTATGTTTGAATGTATCTATGCAAAAAATTGTGGTACTTGAGCACCAGATGTCGCTCAGAGTCTTTGATACCCAACTTGGTGTGTAGGGTATGGAAAATATTGGTGAAATCTGGTACTGTCTGGTCCCTTTCTTGACGCAGGGTGGTCCATCTGGTGTACTGGTCCTCGTAGATTCCGACAAGGTAGTATTGTTCTTTAATGGCATCTCGAAAGGAATCCCATGTAGGGCTAACCATAAATATTGCAGATTGCTCTATGGCCTTTTTCTCAGAGTAAGTGTCCCACCAGTCCTTAACATGGGGGACGGCCTTGAGGAGTGCAAAAGTAACTTTTCCCTATCGAAAAAATTATGGACCGAAAAATACCCTTCGAGCAGATTCAACCATTTATCTACAACGTATTCATATATATGTCCTTCAAATAATGGAATATCAAAGTTTACTTGTACCTTGAAGGGGATTTCATGGCTGCTTGATGAAGATGCTTCTCTTGTGGGTAGTCGTCGAAGGATCTGCACAAAATTGTCCATCATTTTGTTCCTTTGTCGTGCAAGGGCTTCCTTGAGCAACATTTTAAAAGGATCTCCTGCTCCATCATATTGATTTTCATCTCCCATGGGTTTTTTTCAAGCTCGGTGTGATCGATCTTGTAACAACTCGATTGGTTCGAGTCCCAACTTCTCTTACCCAGATCTTTTTGGGGACATGCATGAAGATTGATAAATGAATAACAAACCTATCTGATACCACTGATATGGATTTAGGAGCGAAACAAACTGATTAACAGACTGAATACATTAAACACAGAGATATGAAGAAAAACACATATATCGAGTGAATAATATCTTCTATTGAATAAATGAAATAGGTTGAAACTATAAAACTACATAACTGAAACACTTGTTTGAATGGTGGTAGCTATCTCTGAGAAGAGATGTGGCTGCTATGCACATATGTCTGAGAAGAATGATTACAATGAGGCTTCAAAGGCATTTTTAATATTACTCATGAATTTCAAAACCCTAGACATCCAAAAACCTAACCCTAGGAGGTGAAACGCCAAAAGTCATGTGGGCCCCTATGGGTAAGTTGGTATGTCAACTTCCCGGGGTCATAACTTTTTCATATGACCTTTGTTTTAGGCGTTTGATAGCCCGTTGGAAAGGTATTTTAGAAAACTACACATTACGCCATCAAACGTTGTCTTCGTCTATAGTTTGGTTGTGGTGAGCCAAAAAAACATTGTTTAGGGCTCCAAAACGGCCCTGGAAGTACAACAATATGTACTGACATGAGAACATACAAAATAAGCCAGTTGGATTAGGTGAGAGGCCACCAGTATCCACCTAGAAGATGTGTAGGGCTTTAGATAGCCTCAGAAGTGTAGAACCCACAATTACAAAGAAGTACAGAAGAACGTGCTGAACTAAAAACAGATAAGAGGAGCTAGTTGGAATTGGTGGGTGGCCACCAATATCCACCTAGATCAAGGGACCTCTTTCTAATTCATGTGGATGAGGTGTCATGGATGGGGACAAAAAATTTGGGCATAGGGTTCATGACATACAAGGTTTTGTAGTGTCTCATTTATGGGTGCCTTTGTAGAGGGTGTGTTGCACCTTCGTTTTCAATGCATCCTTTTTCCAAGCCCATTCATTTCCATTAATTAATTAAGGTCCAAATATTGGGTACTCCCTAGGGTGAATCGATTATGTTGGGGGACAGTACCAAAGTGTCACATGAAGGTAGAAGTGCACATAGTTTCAAGGGTGTATATTTTAGCTTGTAACACACTTTGTGTAAATCCCCAATCAAGTGGGACATTTACATTATGTGTTTTCTTTTGCAGGTATTTGATTTTTTAGGAGAAGCATTTCATTGCTTTCAAGACCTCTTTGGGTGAGCATATAAAAGGTTTATAATTAGGCTTTTATATTTTTCTAGCTACAAGCCTCTGGGCCTTCAGCCCCTTCTTCTCATGAAATAAGGGACAACCCCTTCTTGGGTCAGTATACCCAAAAATCCCAAAAGGTAAGGAGATGAGGGGATGAAACGTGGAAGGTGGAAAGTATGGTCAGGAATGGAATGATGACTCATATAGAGTTCCTCCCATTAGAAAACATATCCTCAAGGGTGACCCACTTACTAGGGAGCAGTGTCAACCACCAAAGTGAAATAGGGAAAAACACATAATTTCCAGGAAAATGTTACATAATCAAAAGCAGTAATAGATGTAACAAAATCAAATGCCTCAAATATTGAAATGACACTCACCATAATACCTGCCTTGTACCTCATGGAGAAAGACCCAATTTCTTCTGGAAGCCAGCTGATGTGGTGGATACTATCGTGATGACCCTAGAGTTGTGGTGGTGAGGTGGGTCGATGTTTATACAAGTGGACATTGTTGGTCAAGTTATCTCTCGGTACTCCATGTCTGCAACCCGAGGGCCTCGAGACATTATCTCCTTAGTTATCCCTAGAAGTTGGTGATAACATATGGCTCCTACTTGGGGACATGTACTCATCGTAGAGTGCATGAGAACCACAACATCTCCTTGTGGACCTGTGCCTACACTGAAACATAAAAATGTAAAATCTAGGGTGGTTCTATCACCCTTCATCCATATATATCAAAAATCCAAAATGAAAACTAATCTAGAAAAAACAAATTAGCGTTTTTTCAAAAATTTCTAAACTAAACATGAAATCAATATGCAAGTTGAGAAAAATGAAATACAAATGCATATAAACTATCATAAGCAATCAATATGAAAATGCAGGAAATCAAATGACCTATGTACTTACCTGGGGCCATGGGCCCTGAAGAAGTCAAGTGCCACCTTGAAAATAATGTTTGAGGAGGGATCCATTCACCGGTAGTGGCATCTTCCTCCCTTCTGTAGTGGACAAATAAAAAGAGTATGGCGCAGATATTTTTGTAGAAATTTCAATACAAATTAAGTATTTCATGTGATCCTCCTGATCTAACAATTATATTCCACTGTTAAATACATAATCGCTTCTACTATTATTCTTGCGAAAAATTAAACCACGATCACAAAGTGAAATATCAAGAACACATAACACCGAAGTTTTTCTAGGAAAGCGTAAAGCTAAAAACCCCACTATCATATATTATGTATATCATGAATCATGAAACAATCTCATACAAAACTCTAATCCAAGAGCTCTCAGTACAATACAATCGTCTCACACTGTCATACACAAATCATCAAATACATGTGCCAATTCTCTATGTCCAGATAGCCTGCCTCCTCTGCACAATCTCTTCAATTAGAATTCTCACAATGAATTTGAATTGCCTAGTTTTCACATGCTCATAAGCATATCCACTGCATGTGTGATTACATGAGTGCACTTCACTCAAATCACAATTGATAGCCAAACTGTCCCTTTCACCTGTTATCTCAACTGGGTCTCCACTGGATCTGATATGCATGTAATTAACCGTGGTGAATCTTCAGTTGCATGTGAGTTCACTGATTTACTGAACTCTCACTAGTGAAAGTTTAGTTACAACTAGTACAACTGAGCTTAACTCACTTAACTACACTTATAATTTTGTCACAACTCCAACTCACTCAGTTATGAATGAAATAATAGATTAATATTTATTGTCCAATTTATTTAAGGGAAAAGTAAATTAGA